>PVIC010036488.1:0-18556 GCA_004025085.1 Thryonomys swinderianus
TCCATAGTGAGCTCAGGGCCAGCCTGAACTATAAGCAAGACCCTGTCTCAAAAAAAAAAGAGAGAGAGAGAGAGAGGAGAAGGAGAAGAGGAGGAAGAAAGAAGAAGAAGAGAATGAGGAAGAGGAAGAGGAGGAGGAGGAGGAGGAGGAGGAGGAGGAGGAGGAGGAAATGCCAGCATGGTGCAATGAGATTTTTTTTTGTCTGCTATTTTTAATTTCAAAAAATAACTTTCTAAACTCAAATTAGTTTTTATGGTATATATATAAAATTAAAATAAATACTTATACAGAGAATAGAAAGTACAAATTGAATATATGTAGTTGCAGTTTCTTACTCTATATAAGACAGATCGAGGAATTTTTATTTGTTTGTTTGGGTTTGTTTTTTTACCAGGGAATGAACTCAGGGCCTTGCATGGAACCACTGAGCTCAATCTCCAGCCCAAGGTAGACTAACACTGGTTGAGAATATGCTGTGATGTGTGAAGTGTGTGTGGTAAACTTTAGCGCAATGACCAAAAACGGGTGTAAATAATAAGAATGTAGTTTAAATGAAATTATAAACAACACTGAGTTAGCCTGTAACAGGAAGAAAATATTAAAAATGAAATAATTAAAATGTGCAAAACTATAAAAAAGACAAGAAAGCTGATAGGTGCATATGCAACTATATTAATAATTTTTGAATATAAATTATTAAAACACTAGTGTTAAAAGAGATTTTCAGATGGAACACCTAAAGAGTATATAGAAAATTTCCCTTTATAATAAAGATGTAGATCCGTTAAAAGGATAGACATATTCACTATAAAAATACGAGTTGTAAAATAGTAAATATTCACAGGGTAATGGGGCTTAGGGGTAAATAATGGAGAAAGAAAAAAATTAATGTTAAAAAAAGGAAACAATGCCTGTGTATACAGGGGTTGGGGGGAAGTAGGGTGGGGAGGGGAGGGGGAAAATGAGAATTAAGTTGTGTCATGTACTGATACAAATTCTCAATGTGGAGTGTAATTGTGAGGTGTATATATAATATACAAATAAAATGTACTGATTTAAAAAATAAAAATAATTAAAAATACAAGTTGAAAGCAACTTCAGTGGCCTATATTAAAACAAGGTAGCTCCAGTGGATTAACTATTGGTTGATTTGTAAGGCCCAGCTGACTGAGGCAGAGTGAGTTCTGGGCACGGAAGACCCACCTGAGAATTGTAGCCAAAATGACATGAGAGGACAGTGGGTGGGGAAGACTGCAAGCTGCTGATTTTCCTGGAAAAGCTTGCCACAGCTGGTTTCTTTGATAGGAATTGGGCTTTTCTCCTTTTAGGAGAAGCTCTTGTCCTCGCTGTCACCAGGGATGGCTACTGTTCTCCCCAGGGGCCCTGGTCATTGCCTTGAGAGTCACTTCCCAGCTTCAGTGCAGACCTCTCAGCCTAGGGCCACAGATCTTTCACCTGCTGATACAGCCTTTCTAGCTTCCACAGCTGCCTTTGGGCCTTCCTGGTGCAGATCCTCGACAAGGACTTGTGTAGGACATTGCTGTTGGCTCTAGGGCCCTGACTAGACTCACACAGGACATTGCTGTGGGATCCAAGCCTTTGAATGGCTGGATTCTTGAGGACATTAGCACATGGACAGATCTCTTGCATTCCTCGGTCTTTGACTTTTTGGGTGAATATTACACAATAATCCATCAGTTATGTACCCTGTATTAAATTTATTCCCTTGCAAAGGCTGCCTACATTTTATCGAAGAGAACATTGCCAGAGATATGGATGGAAATTACATGAGAATCAAAGGGTCAATTTACCAGGGGAAAAAAACCCATAATTATCCTAAGCAGTTAGGGACCTATTACCAAACTTTAAAGTGCATAAATGAAACATTGACTGAATTCAAGGAGAAATAGACAAATTCACTGTTATAGGATCTCAACATTCTCTTAGTTATTGTTCAAAGAAGAAGGAAGAAAATAAATAAGGACCTAACATTTCCATTAATGATTCTAACCTACTTGACTTTATAGAAAAAAAAATCACACAATAGAACCAGAAGGAACTTTCTCTTCAGGTGCATAGGCAACAAACACAAAGGTAGGCCACATTCTGGTCTATAGAACACAACTTTAAAAATAATGAAACTACAAATCTTGAGAGTACACAAATTATATTTTCTGAGCAAAAGGAGTTGGATGTGGATATCAGTAACATTTAGAATGGTTAAAGGAGTAACAAACAAACAAACAAATAGCTTCCTAGGCCAAGTCCTGATGGAGACATGGAACAAAGTGGTAGACAGGACTGTGAAAAGCTAGATGCACTCTCAAGAAAAGATATATCTTGGGCCGGAGGGTTAGCTCAGTGGTTCCGGCACCTGCCTCCCAAGTGCAAGGTCCTGAGTTCGATCCCGGTAACCACATACAATGCTGGGCATGGAGACTCAGGCCCACCAACAGTCAACACCGCATACCACAATGCCAGGCGTAGTGGCTCACGCCGGTCATCCCAGCACTTAGGAGGCAGAGGCAGGAGGATTGGTGAGTTGAGGCTTGCCTGGGCTATATAGTGAGTTCAGGGCCAGCCTGGACTACAAAGGGAGAACCTGTCTCAAAAAAAAAAAAAAAAGAGAGATATCATAAGAAGTGAACTATAAATTTACCATATGAGTTATAAAATTCACTCCTGGGTGATAAAGGGAAACAAAAACACATTATCAAGCACACAAGAATAAGAAATCCTATGCAAGAATGCACATAGTACTTTTATTATAATTTCCAAAGCATAGGAAAATATCTGAATGCCATCAAATGGTAATTGGATTTTTAAAAAATATTATGATACATCTATACAATAAAATACTTACTTAATAGTAAAAAGGAACAAAGGAATCCTAGTCCTGGCCAAGAACAAATGGACCCATCTGTTTCACACTCAGATTCTTTTCTTAACAGTAAAAATCCACAGACATATCTCAATCAACAAATGTAGAATGACTTTGAATGTAAAAAGAAGGCAGCGAGGAACCTTGAGACTTGAGAAACTAAATAGAATTTAGTTCCCTGGGTTTTCTTGCTGCTTCCATATCCCTTAGAAAGGGTTCCACGGAAGCTCTCAATGTGGATCTACTAACACAGACAATAAAATAGTACCCCCGAGTCAGTAATGTTTGCTTTAACCAAAACACCGGAAAAAGGATGACCCAGAACAACAGAAAACATTTTTTTTTTGAGACAGCATCTCATTTTTGTAGTTCAGGCTGACCCTGAGCTCACTATGTAGCCCAGGTAAGCTTACGACTCAGCAATCCTCCTCCCTCTGCCTCCTGAGTGCTGGGATTACAGAGGTGAGCCACCACACCCAGCCAGAAAACATCCTTGATGGCATCCATCATATTCTTGTCAAACACTAATTGAGAAACACCCCCCCCCCTAAAAAAAAGCCTGCATTCTCTGTGGGGCCAAGCAGAAACTGATCTCGGACTTACCCTTTGGTGTCAGAGTGAGGCAATGCTCATATTCTTCTGTCACTAGCTTCACCCAAACTCATGGAGAGCTCGTGTCGGAGTTCCTGGTTGGCAGAGTGAAGTGCTTCGCAATCCCCTGACTGAGTCATACAGGCTGCTCTGAGTGGTGACTGATCTTCTACGATCAACTTGACAGAAGCAGGTGGTGACCAGTTTCCTTGACAAGGAGAATTGTCAGTAGTGTTTAAAGACGAACTGAGCTTCTAAACCCAATGACAGCAGGAAAGTTAATGAGCGAGAACTTTGCACTAGGGCGCCTCCCCCCTACCCACTGGTGTCAGCAGGGCCCAGCAGAGAGCTGAGCTTCGACTCCCACTGCACATCAGTGAGATTCAATATGACAGTTCAATCAAACTTAGTTAGTGTTTCACTTTCTACTAGTCCCTAATGAGTGGGGCCCATGGGAGAGCTAACTACCATGCCTTCCAGGTATGAATGAGGCAGAATGAGGATACAGAGCTAGTTTGTACTGTCTTCTGCCCTCCTGTCCTTTGGTGTCAGCTGGTTCCAGACAGACGCTGAACGTAAACACCCACCACGCAGCAACAAGGCAGGGTGAGTCACTCTGTCCACTCCTTTCTTTTGGGAATAGCAGGGCTCAGCGGGGAGCTAGGTTCTTACTTGGAGGCAAGATGGTTGTTTAAGTTGGTTGGTGCCTTATTTTAGTTGCAGAGTTTTCGGGAAGGCTAAGCAAAGAGCTAAGCCTCCACTCCGCCTGTTGGCAAACCAGCACTCCATGTGCGCTAGGAGTACTGATAGGACTGGCTCAATGTCTGGTAACTGAACATGAACAGAATCTATAGTCTCACTGAATATGGATGGTATGTTATTGTTAACTGACAAGGCTTTAAAATCAAGCATCAGAAAAGTACTTCAACAGGAAATTGGTAATTTTCTTTAAAAATTGTTTCAACAACAAAAAAGATGTTATGAAATGGAAATTGCAGAGCTGATAAGAAGCTGTAATTTAAAAAAAAATCCTGCTGAATGGGTTTATTCAGAATAAAGATGACAAAGGAAGAATCAGTGAATTTGAGGACAGATTGATAGGATTTGCCCAATTTAAACAGAAAGAAAAATCAAAAGATGAAAACTTGGCAACCTTTAAGGAAATAATAAGAGCTAACTTTTATTCTGTCAGTCTCTCAGAAGGAGTGTAGAAACAAGATGAGACTGAAAACTAAAGAATATGGAATTTTTGTGAGTGTACAGAAAGAAATGCATAGATTTAGAAGCCTAGGAGAAGTCTAAATACACTTGTGGGAAAATGTTAATATATATCATAATTTATCTTTGTAAATGCACAGACGATAACATCTTGAGACCCGGCGCCATGTGTAATTCCAGGGAAATGTACAAAACACAGAAAGTTAACAGAGTAACTGAGTTGAAAGGATGACTCTTCTACACAAGTAAAGCCAGTGGGCCATACAGAGCCTGGGCGAGGAGAGATGGTGAAAATGCTTGTAGTTATGGCAGCTCGAAGTGATTGTCCAGGAATTCTTCTGTCACTGAGTATGATGCCTGTCCTCTTTCTGATTGGGCAAGGAATGGAGAAATCAGAGATTTTGATGTGCTTCTGAACACACAGAAAAATACCTAAAAATGTCACTATATTATGAATTAGAATTTCCTGTAGTTCTGAATTTCCTTAGGTTTTAAGCTATCACATGAATCTGTCACCAAGATACTCAAAAGTTATTTGTTATCTACCTAGGACAACTGGGTCTAATAGCTCTAGAAAAACTCATGTGTTGGATGGTACACTGCAAAGTTTGAACTGTGTTGCAGAAGCCTATGGGAAGGATATGACAGAAAAATTCAAGAATTAAGTCACTCAGCAGAACCAATATTATGCACTGTTAGGGAGGGATGATTTTTATAGGATATATTGTGTTTTGGAAGTGATTCTAATATCCATGCAGTGTTTCATCATGTGTATTATAGGACCAAAGGTAAACACAGAGATCAAGTACAGCAATGTTTAGTTCTGTCACAAAGCATATCAGAGCCTTTCCACATGGAGTGACAGTGTGGAGGTACCATTCTCTAATGGACTATCCTCGGTGACAGTGACTGAAGTTCCAGATCCAGAATCCTGTCCAGAGAGGACGCACTCATGTTTATTTCATGAAAAAGATGCTAAAGCTAAAGGGATTGTAATGACAAACTAAAGGAAGAAAATGTTATTTGAGGAAACCAACAGTGATTTTGTGTTAATACCCCTATAAGAAGCATCATTAGACCACAGAAAACCCATCAGAATTTAGTAGACAAAATTGTTAGTTATACATAAGAAAAAATAACACAGGGCCTCCATAATCAAATCACATTCCCAAATCCCCACCTCTAGATGTATGGAACATTTGGAGAACATTTCGGGTATAAGTGATAACCAATAGGATATTTATTAGTGGTCATCTAGAGCTAATAGGTAGAATATCGGGAAGAGCTTTAAGGAAAGCATGCAACAAACTATTGGGTTTTGGGTAGTGTTCTTATTTTAACTTCGGGGATGTTTTCACAGGTATATACACCAGTGTGTCAAATCTCATTAAATTGTATACTTTAAATATTAGGTTAAATAAAGGTTATTACGTGTCGATTATATCTGAATAAAAATCTTTAAAATAGGAACAAATTCTATCAGAGGATAGGATCCAAAATAAGAAATTAGGGAGAAAAGCATGTCACCCAACATTGTATAATTAATGTATTCAACATGAGGAGGGGCACATTTTTTATCGCTCCTTCCTCAATACAACATGTAATGGTTAGGAGAACTAAGGGAAATCAGTTCTTCTGTTGATCTTTGAGTGTGTACGTGTCTGTGTGTGTGTGTGTGTGTGTGTGTGAGAGAGAGAGAGAGAGAGAGAGAGAGAAAGTGAGAGAGATGATACTAAAAAACAAGCGATTAAGAATTCCAAAATTTCTGCAAAAAGCACAAGTTCAATAAGTTGTGGAGTTTTTTGTTTGTTTGTTTTTGAGATAGGGTCTTGCTTTTGTAGTTTGGGCTGGCCCTGAATTCACTATGCAGCCCAGGTTGGCCTCAAACTCACAACAATCCTTGTGCCTCTGCCTCCCAAGTGCTAGGATCACAGGTGTGAGCCACCACGCCCGGCACTGTGGTGTGTGGCATTGATGGCTGGTGGGCGTGTCACCACCCCTGGTATTGCTGTATGTGGTTACCGGGGATCAAACCAGGGACCTTGCACTTTCTAGGCAGGCGCCAGAACCACTGAGGTAAATCTCCCGGCCTAAACAAGTATTTTCTTAAATTGTTCTGGGGTTTTACAATAAACTCTGAACATTTAAGGCATTAAAAAACTGACCCTTGAACATATATAGTTCACCTTCAACCAAGTATTTTTATTTAAAAATGTTAAAATTTGAATTTGTCAAATATTTATATCTTGCCATTACACTGTTTCAAAAATAAGTTCTCACATGAAATGACAGCAGGTAGGAAGTGATGATCATTCATTTAATTTTTAAAACATTAGAGAACTGTCATTATTTATTGAAAGTTTTCTATTTAAATGTTGGAATATGTATGTCATGTAGGGCCATGGGGTCGTGGGCTGAGGCATACTGCAAACAAAACTAGATCCGCTAGAGGAAGCGCAGTCACAGAGTTAGAAGATATTATGATGATGCAATCATCATGAAAGAACAATCCAGGACCTTCCCTGCTTCCTCTCATGTTCAGTATCCTCTCTGTTGAACACATACTTCCACTACTGGTGCCATCATTCATATTGTGCTGCAATAAGAGTGTCTGTACTAGAGGCTGACAATGTAAAGCTGGCCAATCTCAAACTTTCAGCCTCCAAAACTGAGTTTAGTAAACTTTTGGTTGGGAAGTATCCACCCTCAGTTATTTTACTATAGTGACACAATGAAACATTGAGGAGTTGGAAATATTCACTCTTACAATTGTGGTGATTCTACCTGGTAGAGATGGCTTCGGACTGAACACTTTTTAAGCGTGTACATTTCATTGTATTGGAATTATATCACAGAGAAGCTGTTTGAACATTACAGAACAGCTATTTGAACATGACATTCTTTCCATAGATTGGCTTAGTTACTTCTGTCATTGCTGAGACAAAATATCTGATGCAACCAAAAGGACCAAAGGTTTACTTTTGCTTATAGTTTGGTTCAGGTTTCCATAGTTGGCTTGCTAAGGCAGGGTGGGATGGCACTGGGGCATCACAGAGGAGAAAGAGCTCATAGTTGGGCAGGCCAGAAGCAGATAGATCAAAGGAGCATGAAGGGAGATGGATCTTTCTCAACTATGCCCCCAGGGATCTACCTCCTCCAGCCAGGTTTCATCTCCCAAATCATATTTGGCTATAAATTTATCAATGGACTAAGTCAATAGTATGTATCATGTCCACATGGTCTAACCATAACCCAAAAGCCCACCTACAAATGCATGAGGCTTTGGGGAGAACATCCGGATATAAACAATAACAGAGATGAAATAAACTTTGGAAAATAAGATGAAAGCTAATTGAAAGAGAAGCTGTATTGTTCTAAATTTCTCTCTAGACAATGCTTTCTTACTGCCTATACTAGAGACAGAGAAATCCCACTGCTCTGCTCCAAACCAAAATTCTTAAGAAAATGGCCTGATCAGTGCTTTGTTTATAGTTTCTAGTTCTTGGGGTGCTCTCAGTAATTTAATGTGATGTCTTGGCCCTCTAGGGAGTTGAGTTGCTTTCATAATAGAGTGGGGTGTAACGAACACATCTATCAGGTAGGTGTCCTGTAAAAGATTCACTGTCTATTTCGGGAGATTGCACTGCTACCCACACACCTCAGCTTGTGCAACTTCTACTGAACCTTGGAGACTCTGTAGTGTTCTGCTTCTCCTCCTTATTCATTTTTTATTCAGCCAGTGGTAATGGCCAAAGAGTACTGTTCCTTTGGCTTTCTTGGGCTTCTTGAGAAGTTTTCTGGTGTTTTCAGCAACTTTTCTTGAGCTCCTCTGAAGGTGTTTTTTTTTTTTTTTTTCTTCATGGTGGACTTCCTTACCTGGAAAGACAACAGATTGATGCTATAAGGACACTGGTTTTGGAGAAGAAAAGAGATATACATGCAGGGGGCTTCATAGGACAGGGTGTAGGTTCAGAAGGGGTTTAAGCTAGACAAGGAAAGAGTTGAAGTCTTGGGGAGAGTGATCCATGTGACATGAAAAGAGGAGCTTGGGCTGTGTCGTCTCATCTTACCACCACCTTTGGGACTGACTTGATTAAACATGTTCGTCTTCTTTTTACCTGCAGTACGGGTGGTAGGCTGGTCCTCATCTGTGTTGGCCTGTGGGAAGGAAATGAATGATATGTGTGAAGGGGTTCCATAAGAAATGTGGGTTCAGGAGGGTGTTTAGGCTAGGCAAGGAAAGAATAAGAGTATCAGAAGAGGCAGAATCCATGGAAAGAGAAAAGGATCATGGGACATCTCACCTTTCTACCTCCTCTGGAACAGGGTGGACAGCAATTGTTCATCTTCTTTTTACCTCTGTTCCTGGAGGTTGGCTAGGGTTCATCATTGTTAGTCTTCTCTTCTTTCTTCAACACTTTACCCCTTCTGAAGCCTCCCGGTGGCCTGCCCTAGAGCTCTGGTGAGCCTGTATATATACCCTCCCAAGACAATAGGGAGCCCCACCCATCAGCTCTGACTGGTCGGCTGAGTAGGTGTTTTGACGTCACACAGCACTACTTCTGACACCTCTAAATGAAAGAGAGAGTTTTCTCAGGAGACCAAAATGTTCCTGAGAGATCAGAAAGCATCACTTCTGGAGAAAAGAGGATTTTGTTTAACATATCTATAGAGACTTCCCATGCCACTCTTATTCATGTGCCCATGTTCAACTATGGCGACATGTGGACCAGAGAGTTTTCTACTTCCAAGTATTCTCCAAGGCTACCTCTGCTTTACTCAGTGGTTCATTGTGTCATCTCTTTCCCTCAGACAATAGTCAAGTTTTTGTATATTTTATCTAAAACCTGTTAGAAAAATTACATTTATATTTAAATATTAATATGTGAGTGATCCTACAAACAAAAAAGACAAATTCCATGCATAAACATCTCCCTATGTGTTACATAGAACTCTTGCTTGGTCCCACTCTCCTTTGCTTTATTCCTCTTTTACTTCAATGAAAGGATACTTTGAGATGGTCAAGGACGAGGCCCTTATCTCATGGAACAGCTCAGGAGGGATGGAGTTCAATGCATCACACTACAAGGAACTGAATATTACCAACAAGCACTTGAGTTAACTGGGATATGGACCCCTCCCAATTGGCCTTTGAGACGATATAGCCTTGTAAGAGACTCAGATCTAGAGGACTATTCGAGGTGAGCTCAGACTCTGCAGCTCAGTGTCTGGTGTAATTTTTACCCAGAGAAGAATAACTAACACTGAACATTATTCAAAAGAAGTTTTTAAAAATTTGGGTGATGAAAATTTGGTTTGTTTTGATTAGATAAACAGAGTTTCTATTTTAAAGATAATTTTTGGTTATTAATAATGTTTGTCAGTACTAGTAGAACCTCATGTTCTCATTTGTGAGAATTAAAAAAAAAGTCAACCTGATTGTACTAAGGTTGGGAAGATGGGAGCGAGTACAGAAAGAAAGGCTGAATTTGATCAGCACCTGTTCTATGCATGTTGAAACCTCACACTGAACCCTACTAATGTGTGCAATTTATACATGCTAATTAACAATTTACAATTTGTAATATTTCCATGATTTTCTATATTTCCTGTCCTTTTATGTTAATCATTCTCATATTTTTGGATGTTCTATATTTGCTGGTAATATTGATGCATGCTTTGAATAGAAATCCTTGATATTGTGATTTTTTTATTCTACACAGTTAATTAGCTTTTTTGAACTGTAAGGTGTGATTTCATTGGCTTTGACCTCCAATACTAGTTTGAATATAAGGATAATATCAGATTTGCATCCTGAAGGTCATGTGACTAAAATGTTCAAGGAATTATGAGGTTATTTTTCAGTGAAGATTTTATCTTCTTAAAATTTCTATTTTCAAATTTTAGCAAGAGATTTTTAGTCATGTATATTTATCAAATACCTTTTTATCTCTATTGTGATTATTTCATAAAGTATTTTTGATTATTCTAATCATTAATATTTTATTAATACATGTTTATAGTATATAGTGGTCACATTCATCATGGAAGATTTGTACATATACTGAACACATCTAAATTATTTTTCTCCTTCCTTTCCATCCCTCGAACCCTTCTTTCCCTCCTCATTTATAAAAGCTCTTTTTGCACTTTTCATTTAATTTTCTTCTGTCCTTTAAATCCCTTTCTACTTTCTTCAGCATTTATTTTCTCCTTCCCACTTGAAAAGTTCTTCCTACTTCCTAATATGTACCCTCTATTTTGCTCCTTATTTATACTTCATTTTTCTCATATGAGAAAAACAACTCAGTATTTAAACTTGTGTGTCTGATTAATTTTCCTTAAGAGTGTGTTCTCTCATAGATCATAGATAGGCAAATACTGGATCTTCTCTTTGATATGAACACCTGTAGATGCAAATGAGCTCTAGAAAATATGACAGTTTTTGTAGAATGGGAAATTTCCAAAGGAAATTTGGTGTGGAGATGTAATGAGGGGAAAGAATAAATATGATTCTGAAAGAAAATAAAAGAGCATGTATATAGGGGGTGGGGAGGCGTGGGTGGGTGGGGATGTGGGTAACGAGAATTGATGTGTCATATATTGGTACAAATTCCCCAGTGTTATGTGTGCTTGTGAGATGTATATAAATTGTACCAATAAAGAATTCAATTTAAAACAAGAGTGTGTTTGCAAAGCACATCCATTTACCTAAAAATGGATCCAGTGTATCCTTTATGGCATAGCAGTAATCTATTTTATATAAATACATTTCTTTAACCCTTCATTTATTGTTGGACATATGAACTGTTTCCAAGATTTAGGTATTATACATTGTGCTGCTGTTCCATCTCACAACAGAAAGAATGACTGTCTTCAAGAAATCACCTAATGACAAATGCCAGCAAGGGTGTGGGGGAAAAACGAACCCTTTTCCATTGTTGGTTGAAGTGTAAATTGGTAAAGACACCATGCCAAGCAGTATTGAAATTCCTCAAAAAACCAAAACTAGAGGTTCCATTTGTCCCAGCTGTATTAGTTACTTTTCTCTCATTATTGAGACAAAATGCCTAATACCCATAATTATATGGGGGAAAGTTTTATTTAGCTCACAATTTGTAGAGATTTAGCTGGCTTCAAGGCAGAGTGGTATATGGCAGAGAGGCATCATAGAGGAGAAACAGCCCATGGTGGCCACACAATAGCAAAAGCAATAGGGGAGTTTGACAACATCTTTTGTCCCCTTTTATCTTTTTCAGACTACTTAGGGTGGGTGGCACTCATGCCTTTAATCCTAGGCCCCTCATGTCTATTCCCACCATAAATCAATTACACACTGTAGATTCAGCCACCTCTGAAAAGGCATGAGGCTTTGGAGGGACATTTAAACACAAACCATACCACCAGCTATTTCTCTTATAAGTATTTTCTTGAAAGAAGTAGTCATCACTTCACATTATTTACAAGTGAAAACTCAGAGAGACTTTTTTTCTTATTTTTAATCACTATTACTTTCCTAAGAATGAGCCTTCTTGATTAAGATATGCTCATTTTAATCTCCTTTTTTCTCTTTCTCTTCTTCCTTCCCTCCTTCATGTATGCATGTGTGTGTATGTATGTAGTATGCATATATTCATTCATTCATTCATTCATTTTGTGGTGCTAAGGGCCAAATCCAAGGTCACCTGCTAGGCAAGTCTTCTAGCACTGAGCTATATCCACAGCCCACCTTATGGTGACTGTAACATAACTACTTATCTAATATCTTATGTTATACTCTTGTGTTTATCCCTATAAAGGAAATTGCTTTTTAAATTTCCATTCATAGTCTGCCCTTCCTGGTTTTAAAATCATGCTATCTTAGCTTCACAAAATATTTTATAAGGTCTTTCATTTTCAGTTTTGTTAAAAGGCTGAATAAAAGAAAGGATTATTTTTTCCTTGAACATTTTGTAAAATGCATCTGGAAAGCTGTCTAGACCTGACACTTTATTATATGTGGGCAGTAGATAGAGTGGAGTCTGACAGCTATTTTAATTACTGTATAGATATGGCCATTTTAATTTGTGTGGAAGGCAAATTTCTTTCTTTTAGAGCTTATTAATTTTAGAACTAGTTAATAAACACCTGAGTGAGAGAAAGATCAGGAAAGGGTGACTGCAAGTTGAGACTTTAGATCTGTAGCCAAATGGACTTGCAAATCGTGTACCCATAAATTAGCCACGCCTCTTATCTATGACAGATTATAACTCACCTTCAGCTGGTGAACTCACCCTGTAAAGTGAAGAAGCTTGAGATGGGACTGGCGCATGGCTGGTACCCCACACATCTGCCAAACAAACCCCTGGAACTTCTCAGGGAGAAGGGACTTAAGGGACAATAATAAGCTAAATATGTTGAAATTAGACCAAAGCAAAGAAAACTCACAAATAATTTCCCTTCTTAGGTTTTTTTTTTTTTCTGAAAATGTAGGCATTTATATTGTTTTCTGTAGCAGTATTCGCATTTCTTCTCAGATTTTCTGGAATACATTTATTCATTGTGTTACATTGTTGTTTGAAATTTTATAGTATTTTGCCTTTTTTCATTCCAACTTTGCTTTGATTTTAGCTCTGGTCCTATCGATGTCTTTGTAGTAGTTTTCATCTTGGTCTTTCTAAGGTATCATTTCTGGATCACAATCTTTTCTTTGTTTATAATCTATCTTCTACATTTATTTCTATCTTTGTGTATGTCTTCACTTCTAATTTATTTTCTGTTTACTCAATTTTCTCTTCTCACTTATTGAACACATATACTATTTTTTACTTCTGATGAATGTATTTAAAGCAGTACATTACTGTGCTCGCTTCAGCAGCACATATACTAAAGCAGTACATTTCTCTCAACATTATGCTATCATAAATCCTTATTTTGCTAATTAGGATTATAAATGCCACCATTTTTAAAATGATTTCTTTTTTAATCTAAGGATTATTTAGTAGTATGATATCAGTTTCTAAGTACACTAGATTGTGACCTGTTCTTTAAAGTATGTATTTCTAATTTTGTGTAGTCAAAAGACATAGTCAATAGCTGGGTGTGGTGGCTCACACCTGCCATCCCAGCAATCAGGAAGCAGAGACAGGAGGATTGCTGAGTTCGAGGCTTGCCTGGGCTACATAGTGAGCTCAGGGCCAGCCTGAACTACAAAGCGAGACCCTATCTCCAAAAAAAAAAAAAAAAAAAAAAAAAGACATAGTCAATAAAATAGTGACTAGGGTCTCTTGAGGCTATCTTTGTGAAATTGTACATTGTCAACGTTTTAAACTCTTCCTTGAGGTCCTGAAAATATGTGTATTCTTTATTTGTTAAAGATAGGTCTTCCTGGATAACAGTTATCAACATATCATCCTGTCATTTGAATCCTCTTATCTTTGACTCATTTTTTTCCCTTTCCCTTTTGATTTCTAGTTGCCCCGTGTAACTGTTTCCATCGTTTCCTTTCTACCACCGTTTCTCATGAGTGTCCGCTGTCAGATTCAGTCACTCATCCACTGCCTCTTCAGGGGACCAATATCTGAGCCCCACAGGCCTCCATCTGATGGTTCCAATGACATCTGCAGGCCTGATAAAAGAATGTGGATCTCTGGACACCTCATATGTGTAAGAGAAGTTGCCCCTGTACTTGTACTTTCTGAGACAACTTAAATTGTTGAGACTTCCTTTGGGTAGAAAATGTTTAATCGTAATTCATTTGCTTTTACGAACACTATGAGCTTGTAGTGAACACAAAGTACATGGCTATGCTCTCTGTTCAAGCAGTGAACTCAAAATATTCTGGGATAAGCAAGTGAATATGCAAATAGTAAGATCTATTTTGAAGCACTAAATACCAACTTTCAGGTGGGCACTTACGATTATTGTGATGAATAAGTATCTCATTTTGTTTGAATGAATATTTACTTAATTAACAATTATATATTTGCAATGCCATTTTTCATCCTTCTATGTATGTCCTATTCCCGTGATGTTTCTTTTTCCTTCAATTAATTTCTTTTAGCTACTTCAAAGTCATATTAGGTAAAATTACCTTTTATCTTTCAATTATATGTGCTGAATATATTGTAGCTTTGCCTATATTCTCATTCTGAGAAATATTTCCATAATATGACATATAGAAATTTTTATTTTTTTACTTACCCATATCTGCTTCTTCCTTATTGTTGTAATATTCCTAGCTTTAAAAAATGTTCTATTACTGTGCCAGAGGGTTAGCTCAGTGGTTCCTGTGCCTGCCTCACAAGTGCAAGGTTCTGAGTTCAATCCCCGGTAACCACATACAATGCTGGGCGTGGAGACTCACGCCCAGCAGCCATCAATACCACATATCACAGTGCTGGGTGTGGTGGCTCACGCCTGTCATCCCAGCACTCGAGAGGCAGAGACAGGAGGATTGCTGAGTTCACAGCAGCTTGCCTGGGCTACATAGTGAGCTCAGGGCCAGCCTGAACTACAAAGCGAGACCCTGTCTCAAAAAGAAAAAAAAAATGTTCTATTACTATCTGGAGGAAATATTGAAGATTTAGAAGTACCTAGGCAAATTATTAGTTTCTTTTTTGTGGATCTTTGACAAATGCTGCATACATTTTCTATATGTAGGATACTTTGTCCCCTGTATAATATATCTTTTATGACATATTCATAAGTTTCAGTAACTGTTACTACCTCTTTTCAGCTGAAATAGTTTGAAAAATCACATTTCTACAAACATCCTCCAAAGCATATGTAAAACCACTACTGATTGATCACATCACACTTCTGTCAGTAGCCTTAGAATTTTGCAACAAAAGTTTAGCTAGTCCTTACAAGCGGGCAGCATAGACAAAAGAAATGTAGCCTCTCTGCTCTCATGGTGCTAGATCAGTAATCAATAAACTAAATTTTGTGGGACAAATTCAAGCCTGGATGCAAAGTAAGAAAAAAATATACCTATTGTGTAGAGTTAATTTCATGCTACAGGCATAGAGTTATGGGACAGAGACCATGTAATCCATGAAGCCAATATTATTTTCTATCTAGCTCTTTAGATTAAAGATAGTGCCCATTTTTGTGCTAGATTCAAATATGTTGAGGGCATGGATTAGGCTTTATTTATCTATGTACTGCTACATATTATAGCATGTAGTTGACTTTTATCACACTTGAAAACAATTATTTGAAAATAAGAAAACATTTTTGATGAAGTCAAACTATTTAATACTATAGGAAACCATATGATGCTCTCAAATAAGATGCTGATTCCAGCACCTATGACTTTATCAGTACATTTTTCTCTGCAAGGATTAATCTGATTTCCCAAAATATAAGAACATGGCTGAAGTGATGTCAAGAATTTAGAGTATAGGGTAGATTTCCTGTTTTGTGTGCAATTTTGGGCTATGAAATTAGAAGTTTGATCAGAATGTCATGTCTATGTACTTTATTTTAGAAACTTCAGATGTTTTGTCCCACAAAGAGTAAAATATTCATCCATGCCCTTTTCATCTGTATTACAGAAACAGTGAAATGGACTCTAAATTGAAATGTAAAGAAAGATAAATAAAACATGCAAAGTCTCTTGCACAGGAATGGCCATCACCCTTTTCACAAATAAAGTGCAAATGTCTTGCTATAGAGTACTGTAAACTCTGCCTTAGAAAATACCTTCTCATGCTTCCTGATAAACAATGCCTAACAAAGGGTCACTCTCCTCCATCCCTCGTTTTGATTTCCATACTTTCAGAAACATGTCCAACCGTGGTCTGGAAACATCACATGGAAAATCCAAGAAATAATTAATTTTTAAGTTTAAATCACCAACTCTTTGGAGCAGTGTGATGAAGTCTCAGCCAGTGCACAGTATCCCACCTGGGACATGAATTATCCCTTTATATAATGTAGCTCTATTTTGTACATGACCTACTTAATATGATAGTAGTTTAATTATCCAAAATCAAGTATAACTCAAAATAGATGAACCTTTTTCAATCATACCTTAATCCTATGTCCTCTCACAAAGTCATAGAAAGGACAAGTACCATACAGTAGGATGTTTTGTGAGAAATGTCATTTTCACATAGATATTGTTATAGTATTTTGTTGCAGTAATTCTACAAAGTTATAATTATTTTAGTATGAGTTATTGCAGTTAATCTCTTACTATGCCTATTTGATGAATCCAACTTTTCCTGCAGGTATATATTTATAGAAAAAAACTCCAGTGTCTGTAGAAACTGATAGTGTCTATAGTCACAGGTTTCCTCTGGGGTCTTGGAATAAACCCTCATAAGTGGGGGGCTGGAATAATAGCATTTTGTTTTACAATCATTTCAATCATCATTAAAATTAGTGCATAGTAATTACATAGTGTTTATTAAATGCATAAGAATAACTCACAAGAAATATTTTGTAACCTAAATTAATTGCAAGATTTTTTTTTGAGACAGGGTCTTGCTTTGTAGTTCTGGTTGGCCCTGAGCTCTCTATGTAGCCCAGACAAGCCTCAAACTCAGCAATCCTCCTGTCTCTGCCTCCCGAGTGCTGGGATGAGAGGCGTGAGCCATCACACCCGGCACTGTGGCATGTGGTATGTGGTATTGATTGCTGGTGGGTGTGAGTCACCATGCCTTGTGTTGTTGTATGTGGTTACCAGGGATCAAACCAGGGACCTTGTGCTTGCTAGGCAGGCACCAGAATCACTGAGCTAAATCTCCGGCCCTAATTCCAAGAAATTTTTAAAAAGTACTTGTGTCATATATTGGTACAAATTTCCCAATGTTATGTGTGATGGTGAGATGTATATAAATTGTATCAATAAAGAATTCAATTAAAAAAGTACTTTAATAGCGTGTTCTGAGAAACGGTTTGCAATTGAATGGATACAAAGAATATTTAGAAATGTGTAACTGTATTCAACTGAGTGTGTACAGTTAGATCCTTCTGGGATCTGAAGGAAGTTTCCAAAGCCCAGAAAAATTTTAATATTAAAATACTGATCTGTGAAATATCCTTTCTGCATATGATGTCAACAAATAGGGTCAATATACAATTATGTCAATAATGGCAGGACAGAATGATGAGTTTTAAAAAATAATTTGGTGCAATATTATTCACTCTTCCAGTGGTAAAATGATCTTAGGATACAGAAAATGCTTCTTGTTAAATATAAACCTATAACTGACAAAGTAATCTTTTTTTAGTTTAACTAGTTGACTTTTTTCCAGACAGTTGGAAACATACAATATTATTTTGAAAAGTAATGTATTTAACAAGCACACAATTACTCTTATTTTAAAATTCTTTTCTGCTTGAAAATGTGCCTTCGATTATGTAAAGGAAATTTTAATTGGAAAATCACAGAGAGGCATAAGTTTTTCATTTGATGTTAAGTATGAATATGTAAGATTTGAATATGTAAGATTTTATTGTTATATTCTGCTTTTGTTTTCAGAAAATGCTTTATGACATACTAAAGGTGTCAGTTTCTGAAAACCAACATTCTTGTCAGTTACTGATTTAAAATTCTGATAATAATATGTTTTAAAAATTGTTTTGGTGAAATGGCATGAGCTGATTTTATTAGTATATATTTTCACTACATAATAATCACTCACATTCATCATGTGGAATTTGTGCTTGTGTATAACACATCCTAATTCTTTTTTGGTGCTCTTTCTTTTCACTCCTTCCAACCCTGTTTTCTTTCCCCATTTATAAAAGTTTTAGTGCCATTTAATTACTTTTTTCTCTAAATTCTTTGTCCTTTCCTTCTCCCCCCACATCTCTTGATCCTCCTCATTTGAATGAGTTCTTCCTACTTCTTTTTTTTTTTTTTTTTTTTTTTTT
>PVIC010036489.1:0-18675 GCA_004025085.1 Thryonomys swinderianus
GGCCCAACATTCTAATTCTTGATTTCATGTTAAAATGTAATCTATATAATATCATGATAAAATAAATTAGAGCATGATTCAAATATAGATTCCTGTGCAGGCCATTGGTCATAAAAATGATACATTTTTTCTAAAACATTATTGAAAGTATACTAAAATCCATATTTTTTTTGCAAAAACAAAATTTGGAAACCCTTGCTCTATAGCTTTATGACAGATCCAAATCTTGCTGCAGAGAAGTGTGCTGCTCATGACATCAGCTATCTTTTCACATTGCTAGTTATACCCCAGTGTGTCTCCCAGCCCAGTCAGTGATTCCAGCGAGGAACCTACAAGATCAAACAGTCCGGATGCACATGTGTCAACAATGGACTGAACTTTAGAAGTTTGGAAATTACCCTAAACACACACACAAAACATATAAGAGAGTATTGTTTATTGACCTATTGGCTGAAAATTCCTTCCCCTGTCTAATTGCAGTGAATTGATAGCTTAATCGTTTTAAAAACACTTTACATACACAGCCAAAACTGTAATATATATACTATACACATTATAAAACCAATTTTGTTATAAGTGCAGGCATTTGAATTCAAACACAGGTTACACATGCATATAGTTTGCCTAAATGCATAGAAAGTAAATTTTAACTTCTATTTTTAAAGTATGTCTTATAAAGAAACAATTTAGAAATATTCATTGAAACAATGAGGATTTGGTAGGTCTATTTAAGATTTTGTATTAACCTAATTTAACATTATTTATTTAGCAAGTGCATAATTCTTGATTTCCTTGTTTTATTGAATTTTTAAAGTTAGCCTGGTATCATAAACTCAGTTTAAAATTTGCATTTCCACATTTTTTTTCCTGATTACATGATTTGTTGCTTTCATTGACTTGTTAAATTAGATCAAGCAAATGTCACTCATGAACCCTATACCCCATCAGTTAGAGCTCTTCGGTCACAGAGAACTGGAGATTGCATAAGCTCTAAGTAACAGAAAAGTATTCTTTTTTTTGTTATTCATGGTTTGTGACTTAGGAAAAAGTAAGACATTTTTTCTGTCCTGATTGCACCATAGCTAGGTACGTTCTTTACGCATCAGACTTGAAAATACACAAGCACATGTGCACGATTACACACATAGTACACATAGCAGACTCCACCCTGGCTCTCTCTCCATCTCCCCCACTAACTTTTGAACTTCAAAGACACAGCTGTGTTACTTACAGGATTTGTGGCCACCAAGGCCTGGTTGTTGGCAACTGCAGTGAGGTGAATGATTGTCACAGTGGAATTACAAACAAAAGAGAAAAACAGATTTTTGTGCAGTGTAATCCTTTGACAACTTAGGCTCCTACAAGCAAGAAAACAAAATGTGTTGGCATCATCAAATATCTCCATGTTTTCATTAAATATCATTCCCTATTCACAGAGGCTACTCTAATGTTGGAGAAATTACTTCCTCCTTTCGTGATAAATTTTAACTAAGGAAAGATGTAATTCTGAGAATTTATGGCAAATGAGCTACTTCTTGTATGTGCGGACAAAAAATCTGCCTGTCATAGACCTTTATATTAACCTCTTCTGTTAACATCTGAATACAATTAGTAGTTTTTAAAAATTTAGTCTGCAAAAGCAGACACTGGGGTTTAGTAGAGCTAAATAATCTAAAACTTACGCTGCTAATTAATTAGAACACTTTGGATTTTTCTGTCTGATTTTATTGGAGAACGGTTCTTTTCACTACCCCACATGGATAGGCTCTTTGTTTACATCGTCCCGTGTTTGTGGTGGCAAAGACCTTGAGAAAGACCTCACTGTATTCAGAGTAAATGAACTGATAAAAGTATGGACATAGCAGGCAGGCAGGATTGTTCAGCTCTGCTGATTATTTGATTCACCCAGTTATATATAAGATAGAAAAGCAATACCACTTCTACTGGAGTTCTTCCTGTCTAAAATAAATACATAAAAGGGTCAATAAAGACATATGTGATATTTAATAGAAATAGATTTTGGGAAAAGACATCATTACCATCATATGTGATGCCATCTTTCAGATTGAATCCATATTCAGTCTAAAACCGTCACACACACAATCAAGAGAAAATTCTTACTACTTATTCATCATGCACTGTAGACTTGTAGAAAATGGGTGAGAAACATTTTAAAATAAGAGAATGGTGGGGGGGCCGGAGGATTAGCTCAGTGGTTCTGGCGCCTGCCTCGCAAGCGCAAGGTCCTGAGTTCGATCCCGGTAACCACATACAATGCTGGGCGTGGAGACTCGCGCCCACCAGCAATCAATACCACATACCACAGTGCCGGGTGTGGTGGCTCACTCCTGTCATCCCAGCACTCGGGAGGCAGAGGCAGGAGGATTGCTGAGTTCAAGGTTTGCCTGGACTACATAGTGAGCTCAGAGCCAGCCTGAACTACAAAGCGAGACCCTGTCTCAAAAAAAAAAAAAAAAAAAAAAAAAAAAAAAAAAAAAAAAAAAAAAAAAAAAAAAAAAAAAAAAAAAAAAAAGAGAATGGGGACTGGGGAATTAGCTCAGTGGTTCCTGCACCTGTCTTGCAAGCACAAGGTCCCAAATTCAATTGCTGGTAACCACATATCAAGCAATGGTGGGCATGGTGACTCATGCCCACCAGCAATCTATACCACACACTATAGTGGCAGGCGTGGTGGCTCACACCTGTAATCACAGCTCTCAGGAGGCAGAGACAGGAGGACTGCTGAATTCAGGGTTTGCCTGGGCTACATAGTGAGCTCAGGGCCAGCCTGAACTACAAAGCGAGACCCTGTCTCGGGGTGGGGTTGGGTGGGAAGAGGGAGGGAAGGAGGGAGGGTTAGAATAAGACACCAAAATACAAAGTTTAGGCTACAGTACTTCTGAAACTTCTTTCAGGTGTAGGTCTATAGAGTTTATACAGCACTGTAATATTTTACAGAATACAGAAGTGAATGCAGCCCAAATTAATAGTTGTGGATTGCTAATATATACTGTCCATGAAATTGGGGGCTATTAGTGGATTTTGCAAAATGCTGGCTGGATAGGAAGGTGCTCGGAGTGATAGCTGATCATGGTGCAGAGAGTCACACAGCAGGAGGTATATGAAATCCAGCTGAAGCCCTCCAAACGTAAACAACCAGATCTGCTCCTTTCATAGTTGAGAGTCATTAACTTTGTTGACTTTGCAGGGAAAATAGTGAGAGAGGCAGACCAGTCAAGCTTGACCAGCAAAATATTGATAACATGGTCTAGAAAAGAAAAATATTGGAAAATGGTCTAGAAAAGAAAAATATTGGAAAAAAGTTGCACAAAAAGATTAGCATCATTCTTGTTTTATCTAAAGAAATGCAACATTGAGATAAAGACATTTCTATGCACAAAAAAATGCCAGAGCCATGGCGTGACTGTTTTGATTTCACCGGAAGAGAATTGATACAAAGGGAAAAGGTCTAGTAAATAATATTCTTTCAGATACTCATGTGGCTTCTTTCTACAATGCATCCCTTTTCTAGGAAGAAACACTCAAGCATATAAAATGTGTTCATTTGGTCTTCTTTTAAGTGCCTACTTTGAGCTTCCCCTGTGTCTATGGAATTCCAGGTTTTGTTTGGGGAAGAACTTTCTAGTTATGTCAGTATACTTCTTTTTAAAGGCAGGATTTAATTATATTAGTTAATTAAAATGATGGAAAAGTAAAGTTTTTCTTAACTGCAGTATTTTACCCTTTCCATCTGAAAACCCTGATGTCTGGGTTTGTTAACATACATATGTATTTTATAGCTTTTGAACGGTGAGGAGAAAACTGAAAAGTTTTACTTAGAATTTCTGGCATATTTGTAAGGAAAAGAAACAATAAAAATAGATTTTGCAAAACAGCAATACATGAATGAGGAAGAAAGAGCTGAAAGATCGAAACCGGAGGAACTTGATACAAGTGACATAATTGTAAGTGTTGGTGTTAGTAATGGTCACTTGGTAAGACTGAAAGGTCATCAGATACAATGCTGGCCATAGTTAGTGACGAAACTGTTTGGTGAAGACTTACATATCCCACCCTCTGCAGGATGGTCTACGCCCGGCTCTATCACAGGCCCATCTTTCCTGTGGCTCTCCTCCTGGCTCCATCTAACCTTAAAGATGAAGACTTAAACCCTTTAAAGCTGTGACGTTGGGGAAAGATGCACTCGGTGAGTGGCTTCTTAATCTCTTAATGTGGAGGGATACTACATTTTTCTTTATAATTTTGGACAAAAAATAATCCACTTAGTACGTGAAAAAAAGGCTAAATACTGAAGAGGGTGATGAAAATCATTTCATTACTCAGACTAAAAGACTTATTTTGAATATTTCATGAAACTGCTCACATCGTCCATCAAGGTAATCCACCCTGTGTAACTCAAACCAGAGACTTCTCCTCTGGATACCCTGAACACGGAATTCAAGCTGTCCAAGTTGACGTAATAAACGGAAACGCTTCCAAATCAATTGCTCTGCCTTGTGAAAATAGACCTTACCGTCGGAAATATTAACCTATTGCTGGAGTTTCTTCCACTCGTGCCTCTAGGCACTGTGAGACTTAAACAAACGCACAGATGGTTTCTATCAACGTCTTGTGGTAAAAATATCTCAGGGTTTTCTAGCGATGCTTATTGTTTCCTTCTAAACATATTCATTAACGCATATGAGTGGATTCATACGAATGAAATCGACATGCAAATGAAAACCAAAAACATGCAAATGAGGGGTTTGTTTAAATGAGACTTCAAACCTTGAAGGTATTTTTTCAAATGTTAACCTAAATCAATTGTTTCTACATTAAATCCTTAAGTGTTCTTATTTAGTCAGTATTTTAAAGTCAATTATTTATAGCCAGAGAGAATGTTTTTGAAAAACCTCTCTGGTCTCCTTGAATTGTACAATATCCCCTTCTCTTCTTGCCTAACCACAGAATAGAAAGGGTGGCTGACAGATCTGGGTCGTTTCCCTGTCGGATTTTTTAGACAGTTCTCTTCGAGCACCAGTTCAGTACGCAGTTTTGTCGAGGAGGGTCCCAGAGACAACTGGTGCGAGAGAGTCAACAGCGCCATTTTGCTTCATATAGAATGTAACCGTGTCTTTCTGGACATGGTTCTCTTCTGGGGCAGTTAGAAGGTGGTATCTTTAGATCAACACTTGTTCAGTTAGTTTTGAATCCCGACCTACAAGTGAATCTGGACACTGGTCTCTATGTAATGAGTTACTCTGACCTAAGATCTCTGCCTCTCAGTTTCCTTCTCTTTAACATGGGGTCTTTGTAGGGTCGGCTTGAAAGTTAATTGAGACAAATTAGTCTGTAGTTAACGTTAACACTGAATCTGTGGTTAGCAGTCAGTGTTAACTATCGTACTTAACATCACTGTCAGTGATTTTCATCAAATACTAGAATTTCTGGTCACCAGTAAAAATAACATTGCATTATACTTCAGGATTATAAAACTGCCTCTATTAGAACAAATATTCTTAAATAACTCAATTAAACAGTCATCTTTCTGTACGGAATACAAGGATTTAGCCTTAACAAGACATTTGTCACATAGTAAGGGGCAATAGAACAGGTAACCTAAGTTACTTTTCCAGAGAATTTCATTGTTGTCTCAAAATCATCATATTTATAATCGCAGAGTCCCCAAAATTATGTTGATACTTTCTTGCCACTGACATGAACAAAGACCTTTCTTTTGTCTTCATTTGATTTGCATGAGAGACTAATCTCCACTACTTTTCTCAATATTAATTATGAGCAAAGGGAATCATTTTTGAAATGCAAAATCATTGCTCTTATCCTGGTTTATCTAATTTATTTGTGAAATGCTCAAATCTTTTCCGAATAAAACACTGACCACATAATTGAAAGGAAAGATCAAGTCAGTCTGAATGCTGTCAGAAAATGGCAGAAAAACAACTCTATGAAAAGAATAACCAGTATCTCTATATTTGATCTACTGAATTGAGCACTGAGCTTATAGAATCATGTATGTCTGACCAGGAGGTGTAAGAAAGTCTCAACAGCTCTCTTTTGGAAATTGCCTGTGATCCATTAGGGCAGATTAGAGAAAACATGAATTGCAGAAGAATTCTAAGTGTGTGTCCAATTTGGTACATCTCTGCCTCAAAGAATAATTTTTTATAAAAGGGAAGTTGAAGATGTGACTCAGTGAGAAAAGCCTGGTTCAATCCCCAGGACCACCAGAAAAACAAAACGGTAGAAAACAAAACCTCCTTGGAAGCAGAATTTATGGCAAGAGCACCCACCAATTATGGAGCCCCTCATATAACCCAGAAACAATGATAAGTTCTTTAAAGTCATCATCTGGTTACGGTATCATCCTTCCTTAATAAAACGGAGGGACTTGTGCACATTTATACTTTTATTACATGATCTATTGAATTCAAAAGAAAAAGTTCTGAAGGCTTTCCATCTATTTAATTATTCCCTTATTAGTATTTAGTGTTGTGTAGTTATCTGTTGAGTACTTGGGAAATGATTGTAAATAACAGGACAAGGTATGAAACTCAAGGCAAAGAGAAACATAAGCCAAATAGCAAAACTGAATTGTAGAAATCAAACGTAAGGATCAGACAAAGATGGGCCGGGAGGAGGGGAATACTCAAAACAGGATGATAACAAGTGAAGATCATGGAGCAAAGTTTTCCAAACAGAAGACTCCCTGGTCAGAGTCATGAGGTCCTTGCTTCGGGGTGTCAGGAAGGACAAAAACTGTGACACAGCCTGTGCTGAAGCCCACCTCATTTTCCTCCTTTCGTAGATGGACAAGAGCATCCATTGTTTATGGAATGAACCTCTTTGTTCTAATGCTCATGCTCTGTTGGGGAACATCTTTTTTTCTGCTATTGTTTATACACTCTTTACTTTCTTTTATATCTTCAGTGCAATTGAAGACTATATCTGCCTTTGATATCTCTCTGTTCCATCAACAGATGTTAGCAGCACGTCCAGTCATTCTTGCTTTGTGTTTTTCCTAAACATAAAGGTGCTGAGCTGGGGGGGTGGTGCTTTGGCTTTCTTCTTATTTATAGTCTTATCTGTAGGAAGAGTCTAAGAAAATAAACTATGTCTGCAAGACTGGAAAACCAAGACAACAATTTATTTGGAAGAAAAAATGTTATATTTTCTATTCTCTCTTTAAAATTATAAAATCCGTTGAAATAACTATGTAACTTTTATACAGACAATGCATCACCAGCTTTGTTAAGATGATTTGTCATTGGATACCCATAAAAATTTAGACACAATAAAATATTATTACTTTCTCAGGAAAAATACATAACATATACTCATAAAGAACTTAAATACTTACAAAAATATCAGTAGACCTGAGAGCATGTGATATTTAGCATGTGTTTATAGCTTTAAGTTGTACATTTCTTATAAATCCAAATACTCTAATGTAATTATTTACTTCATATTTCTAAATCAGCTCCATAAACCAGTAATACCAATTGACTTAAAGCAGAAATGGCTGTTGCTAACCAAATCTATTACTTCTTGCCATTCTATATCCTTATTCAAATCTGATTCTTTAACATAGAAATGCAATTATTTTATTATATAATTACAGTAGAAATAGTTTAAAAGTTTTCCAAACAAGGCTCAGATTACCAAGTAGGAAAGTTTTCATCTCTTACTGCATTCAGTACAAGAGGGATGGGTTTTTCAGTACATTGCTTAAAATCCGTTAATTTGCATGTAGACTATAATTAATTGAAATATTAAATACATTAAAATAGGGAGAAAGGAAGGGAAAGAGGAAAAGAAAGAAAGGAAAGAGAAAGGGAAAGGAAGGAAGGAAGAAAAGAAAGAAAGAAGGAAAGAAAAAAAAAAGAAAGCAGAAAGAAAGAAAAAAGAGAAAAGAAAGTTGGGGAGGGATTGAGTAGTTTGCTCTTCAAATCAGTTTTGAACCTAGCCCTCATCAGACCACTTACAGTGCAAACTTGCCAGGCTTTATTTACTTTTATTAAAAAATGTTTTGGAGAAAAATCACGATATTGATTAAATATATAAACAAACTAAATCTATTTAAATATATAAATTAATTTAAATATATTCATTACATTTAGATATGATCTCAGAAAAATGGAGACAATTTGGGTTATCTGTCTTCAAAACATAAATAAAAATAGTAAAATGTCAATTTAGCAAATTGAGAATGCTTTGACCTAACAAGTATATAGATTTTTCTGGCTGAATTTTAATTCAGAGCCATAGACACGACCTAGAAAAATATCATTCTCTATAGTTTTAAACATGCAATTTGCCTTTAAAATTGTTTGGAATTAGTATCTGAAATGTCAACAAAAATGTTCTTTCAAAGTGTTTTAGGAAGGAAAGAAGGAAGAAGATGTCAAAGGAGCGGGAAAGAGAGAGAAAAAGATAGAAAAAGAGAGAGAGATACTTCCTTTTTCTCCTATAAGGGGTGGATGTTATATGCTCTCTTTTTACGTGCAAGAAGATTAATCCTTTCGTCTTGGTTGGAAATAAGAGGAAAGGGTTGCTATGTTTTCATATTTTAAACAGTAATTAAAACATAAATTGCAGCTAATTCCAGTAAAGTTTATTTATTTATTTTTTATTTAAAGGTTCTGCTTTGTTTTTCCAAGGATTATTATGAGTAAGAGTCACTGCCTCTCAGGGTTTGGCAAATCCCAAAGTTATGTCTCTCTCTTTCCCTCTCTTTCTGTTCTCTTTCTTTTTTATCTCCTGCTCTGGATTTTTCCTTTAATTAGCTCTAATATAAAACAAGTATATCTGGTCAACAGTGTTTCATGTTCTCTGCTTCTAATTTAAACCATGGATGAAGAGTAGACTTTTTTCTTTCTCTTCTAAATAAAAAATAATGAACAGTACTCCAAGTCAACATTTTGTATAGTTCTTGGTTTTTATTAGCCTAGGTTAATGACTGTCAGTTACCAAAGGAGAAAACTGTTTTTCTCTACCAAAGACTAACCAAGGATGAGTACTGTAGTGAGGAGCTGGATAAAGAAGCAGAGAGACTTTTTCTGCACAATCTGTTCTGTGCAACATCAGTTCCTCTAGAAATGGTTTCCGGGGGAGGTGGACTGAGGCTAATAATTGTGAGCCCTCGACTCTGCATGAGCCATTCAGTTTCAGCATTTTCTAAGGTAGGTCTGGGCTTCCTTTAATTTTCCTGCAGATTCCCATTTTGTTTTACCAATTAGAATTTTAGAGTCTGAGTCCAACTCATTTCTTTGTTGATGGAAACACCAAAGGCTGAACTCAAAAGGCGATCACAGAGAAGACTTAAGAAACCCAGTTGTGAAAATAAGCTCAGTACTCAGTTGAGTTTTCGCTCCTCAAAAACTTCCTGATCAGCTAGTGTGTGCAAGATACTATGTGAAGGCCTAGGGTGTGTATATTAACATCTTCAAAGAAATGTTTTTTCTACTCTGAGCTAACTACGTGATGTTCTTTCCACTAGTCATAGGAATTTGGTCTGTTTCGGTGGGTAGTTTGGGGAATTATAAATTAGACATGCCGAAATTCAAAGAGTAAAGATTCTTTCATGTGAAACTCAGGATAAGAGAAACAAAAAAACTTGTTCCATGCTACAAGGGAGGTAAGTGACAAGGGTAGGATCAGGGCCCAGCTCTGCCTGTGTAGAAAACACTCACTCCTCTGCTGATGTCTGGACCCATAAGAGGTCTGCAAAGTGCCACATGGAGTTTCATGTGTTACCTGCAGCCTGAAAATGAAAATGTATAATAGCAAGGAAAACAGCTTTGATTGTCTTCCGGTCAGTTTATCCACTCTTAAAGGAGATCTGAGCTAAGTAAAACAACTAAGCCTCAGATTAGGAGGAATCCTGGCAAAGCTTGCTAAATACTTCGGAAAGCAGCAACTTTGGGTATGAGATGAGATCATTTCTTCACAGGCTGCGGTCTACAATTTCTGCCTGTTAAGTTCTACCCATCACCGGAACTTCATGGCAATGATGGAATCCCCTTCTTCAATGGCAGAGAAGGGGCTCTACCCCATAGCGTTGTGGAGTTCCACTGTAACAGGTGTTTTGACCCCTGCATGACTGTGATATTGCAGAAGTGTTAGTTGACTATGTCAGTGTCGCCTATGTGTCTCAATGGTCGATGTAGCCTAATGAAAATTAGTGAAGATTCCATTTATTGAGTGGTTGCTAAAAGCCAAGTGCCATGCAAGTCTGCTCAACAGTTTTAAAAATATCATCACCTATCATTAAAAAATATAAAAATCCAAAAACTAGGCTTATTAAAAGCAGAGCTATTAATAGAGGAAGTCTTAGTTTCTTTTCTCACTGCTGAGAGGAAATACCTAACGACCAAAGTTACAGGAGGAAAGGTTTATCATGGCTCCCAGTCCGTGGAGTTTCCGCTCTTAGTTGGCTGGCTCCAAAGCAGGTTGGTGTAGCAGAGGGCATCGCAGAGGACAACGACCCCACAGCAAGCAGAAAGCTAAGAGTGAGGAACGGACAAGCTAAGCCTCTTTTCGCCCTTTTTATACTCTATCCAAGCTACTGGCACCAGGGCGGCACCAAACCAGCCAGTGGGTGTGTCATCACACACCGGAACCCCAGCAGGGCCCCACGAGTCAGGCACACACTCCAGATCCAGCTCCCTCTGAAGAGCTCGGACCGGATGAGGCTTCGGCGGGGGCGACTGGGCACAAGCCATAACGGGTGTAAACAAGATTCACATAAATCCCACAATTTAATCAGCATCTTGCCCTACACATTAAAATGAACTGAATTCAAGAATATATCTACCATACAAGCTCACCCTTGTTGGCAGGTGGTGACTGTAAAACTATTTTTACAGTTTTCTGTAGAGCACGATCAGTTCATTATACATTTTTTTTTTTTTTTGAGACAGGGTCTCGCTTTGTAGTCCAGGCTGGCCCTGAGCTCACTATGTAGTCCAGGCAAGCCTCGAACTCAGCAGTCCTCCTGCCTCTGCCTCCCGAGTGCTGGGATTACAGGTGTGAGCCACCACACCCGGCACTGTGGTATGTGGTATTGATGGCTGGTGGGCGTGAGTCTCCACGCCCAGCATTGTATGTGGTTACCGGGGATCGAACTCAGGACCTTGCGCTTGCGAGGCAGGCAACAGAACCACTGAGCTAACCCTCCGGCCTGATTCTTCTTTTTTTAAAGACAGGGTCTCACTGTATAGTCCAGCTGGCCTTGAACTTGCTATGTAGTTCAGGTGCTGGAATCACAGGCCTACACCACCACGCCTGGGCCTAGATAAACCAATTCCAGTGATGTAGTGTTTTCTTCTGACGTTGAGCGCTGCACAAATGAGTGGTTTGACTGGAGATTCAGAATCCAGTTCCATGCGTTGGTTGGTATAAGCTGGCACAGAGCCTTTTTTCCCCTTGGCAGTCCCATTATTGCTTCGTTAGTTCGTGGTGAATATTTATTTAATTGAATCTTAGATTCTTTCCCATAAAGAAGCTTTGTTATTTTTACTTTACGGAATTGGCCAGAACTTTACGCACATCTCTGCAAAATGAAAACTTGAAGACCTAGGAGATAGGATTCTAAGAAAACATAGTTCTCTTTCTGATTGCCACTTTTGGCGAGCACTATAACTGGTACACTTCTTAGCTTTATCTTCTTCAGAAATGTAATGCACTTAGATATTTTGGCTTATTGTATGCAAAATAAAAAGTGCTGATTCAATCTAAAGACTCTCAGGTGCAATAGCTTTTCATTTGCAGAAATGGTAGTCTTCCAAAGGTCACTGAGATTTCACCCCATGCTTACTCTAATTAGTTTCATTTTCAGAAATGCTACAGTGAAAAATTAGGAAGGAATTCACTGAGAAAATTATGCTAAGGTTTAACTTGGAGAAATGGATAATTTCAAGCAGGCTAGGAAGGAGGCAGTGATAATGTTAATGATTTTTATTTTGTAAGCATTGCAATGGGAAATGCAAACATTTTAAGCAAGGGATGAGAAAATTAGATCTACACCTGATCTAAATCTTCGAGCATAGTATTCCGGGAGCATTGGTTAGAACTAAAGGTAGGAAATACATTTACTGAGGCCACAGAGGACAAGGGTTCCAGAGACGAACCAGAGTGGACAGACTGGAGAGGCGTCAAGCGCTATGGAAAAGGTCTATACATGAAGGCAAAGGGATTAGATTATCCTAAATTTCTGATGAAGGCAACCAGATTGCTGGAGGCAACACGAATGAGGACAGGTAACTGTGGAAGAAGCTAGGTAACTGTGGAAGAGGCCCGCTTTAGGTGTGGAAGAGGAAGATAAAGCAACCCGCTTCCAGCATGTTGGTTCTGAGATACTTTTGATGTGACGTTATCTTAAAGGGCCATAAAAAGATACATACCCTTTTGACCAAACTCATTCCAGACTTCTAAGACTCTGGAACATAACCAAAAAAAATACTACAAAGTACAGGAAAATGAACGGCTGAGAATGTTCACTGCAATATGTTTTAGTAATAAAAATAGGGTATAAAGTTAATGCTCCCAAACAGAGGCTTCATTTAATAAAGTTTTATAAACGTATCAACTATAACATCATTTTTGCACGTATGTGGTTGTTTGAAAAACTAGTGACAGCTATGACACTGTGTGTAAAAACAGTTAAAATACATTAGACTTAAAAATGTAACAATAAATGTGCTATGGTTTGGGTCTAGATGGCCCTCGAAGCCTCGTGCAATCCTCGGTGGCTCTGTGCTGGGATTAAGGACGTGTGATCACTAAACCAGGACACTGCTCGGTTCGGCACTGCCCTTACCTCAGTAGTCCGTGGTGTAAGATAAGAGACAGGAAGACACTACCAAGGTCCTCTCTGACGGCTGAGTAATATTCCCTTGTGCTTCTAAACTACGTTCTTTGTCTGTTCAACAGCTGACGAGCCTCTGGATTATTGCCAGGTCCTCACTGCTGTAAGGCTGCAAAAAACTTGACAGAGCGGTTTTCTCTTCCATGTGATCATTTCAGCTCCTCTGAATGCACATCCAGTAGGACTACTGGGCCATTTGGGAGTTCTATTTTTTAATTGTTTAAGGGTTGTACGCTTAGTCCTAAATTATAATATCTAAAACGTGTAAGTTTGGGGGCTGAGGATGGATGTGGCCCAGTGGTAGAGTTCTTGTCTTACATGCACAAGGTACTAGCTTTGATCAACAGCACAATAAAAACAACAGAACCAGCACGATGCGGCATCACAGTGGTGACCTTTTGCCCATGGAGATTTGTCTGATGGTCTTCAAACCTTTAAAACGCCACTTTTATGCTACTGAGGTCTACCTGATGCTCATTTGTGGTCCCAAGTGTCTTTATGCTAACAATCAAGTCTGAGCTACTTTGAGATGCACTCAAGTTAATTCTCTTTGTTCATAACGGTGGTAAACATGTAATTCTCGTAAACTAAATGTCCAAGCTTGATGTACTGCATAGATCTTGGGAAAGTGACCTGCATTCCAAGTCAGACGTGTTTCCAAATGTACACACTATATTGTTTTTAATTGTAAAGAATTTGTTTTCAGAAATAAAGAAAATATCTGAACTATATTTTAAAGCATTTGATCCTTTATTATGCCGAATGAGAACTTGAAATTTTAATTGGTTACTGTCTTAAGATTTACTGAATTAAATAGTAATGCCAGTTTATTGCCATTTTCCCTTTTTATTAACATCAATGATATTGTTTTATCAATCAACAGTTTATTACTGTGAATTTCCATTCCTTACAACAGATATTTTAATATAATAAAAATAATAATGAAGCTTTCACATTCCAATTACAACATTACTTTTAGAGTCTTCAAGCTAACTGAAGACATAAAGTTTTTTTTTTTTTTTTTTTTTTTTGCTTTTTTGGAGACAGGGTCTTGCTTTGTAGTTCAGGCTGGCCCTGAGCTCACTATGGTGCCCAGGCAAGCCGCCGCGAACTCAGCAATCCTCCTGTCTCTGCCTCCCGAGTGCTGGGATGACAGGCGTGAGCCACCACGCCCAGCATTATATGTGGTAACCGGGGATTGAACTCAGGTCCTTACGCTTGCAAGGCAGGCGCCAGAACCACTGAGCTAACCCTCCGGCCCCAGAAGACATAAAGTTTTAATGATCTCTCCATAAGCAACTACTGGGATAGAAGTAATTATAAACACAGTGAGAGTTGGCAGATTATTATGACCAAGGAACATTCAGTAATTTGTAGGATATAGAATAGTAAATTTACTCTTTAAGAAACATTTGCTATATTTTTAATAAAAGCTCTATTTAACTTTGATGCCATATTTAAACACATACAAGTTTTTAGTTATCTTTATTCAGAGCATAGTTTTTAGCCCTCATAATATGAGTGGAAGTATCCTTATAGATGGTCCCAAATAATTCATGTTGAGAACCTGAAGTATCCTTTGGGCCCATCATTGGGTAATATTTGATGGGCAAAATGAGTTAAAAGCTGATGTCAATCACTGTCTCACATATGCATCAAAAATCCAAGTCTCTAAATTTGGATTATTTTGCCTCTGATAGCTCTGATGCTGTAATAGATCAAGATGATTATTGATGCTTGTAGTGAGAAGAGGCAAAGAAGGAGGAAAAGGAGGCAACAATACTGACCAGCACGCCGATAAAGGCGCTGTGAAATTCAGCTGCTGACGTGACACATGGCATTCTGGAGTGACTAGTGATGATAAGAAGGATGAAAGCTGTTTGGAATTTAATTGTAGTGGGTCTGCATTTTGGAATTGATGGTATGATAAATTTAAAAATTGCTTGTTAATTGCGAGTCTTACTGTGGTCACTTATTGGATCTTACAATCTATATGAATGTTTTAATGTTTTTCTCTTTTTTCAAAAAATGTTTTCTATTTTTTAATCTGCCATTTTGTGGTATATTTTTATAATTCTTTTCTCATACTTATTTGAATAAACAAGGAATATATAATTTATTTTGAAAAGATACCTGGCAGTTATGGAGAGCTTACTATACACTACTAGTCTTCTCTTTTCCCTTGCATTAAGTCAATTCTTCTGAAAGCCATTCAAAGCCACTCTGAAATCTCTAAGGCAAATAGAACCTACTTTCCATTTCCCCTCCAACAATAGGAGTAAATTAGCAGCAAATTTGGAAGTATAATTTAACATTTTAAATAATGATCCTCCAAAGCCAGAAAAAACTCAACCAGTATACATTTAAATTGCTTTTTCAATAGATATTGAATGTTACTACTCTTGTTCATGACAATTTCCAGTTCCTACAGAATGCACATACAGTGATAGGAAAATTGACCAAGAAGTTGAATGTCAAAAATTAGGCCAGCGATACTTGGCAGTTCTTTGGGAAAAAATAGAGTTAGATTTATTTCATGTTGAGGCTCCCTGCTTTTTCCTCACTTTGTCCTTCAATGTCTATTCGTTTTGTAAAATTAGTGTCATTTCATCAATCTCCTCTCTACATATTTTACAAAGCTAAAAAAAAGTCAACTCATTTCAATTTATTTATACAATTTATCTGAATGTTGTGTCATCGGCACTTTTTATAGTTGCTCAGCAAATGACATAAATAAGCACATGACCAACAATAATGTATCAAACTGAAAAGCATTTTAATGTACTTACTTGAAGTAAAAGAAAATGCCAAGTGAGATGACCAGTGACGCAATAGATAAGCCATGTCCAATTATAGTCAGGTAGAAGAGGTTCAGCGCGGTCTGTAATTTGCATTAAAAAACAAAATTAGACTCTTAGCAATACTGCACAAGTATCTATCATGTTCCACGTGTAAAGTCTAAAATGCAATTGAAAATATTCTGATTTTAAAAACATCTGATAGCCTTAAATTGATTTCCTTAAAGTCAATAAAGACTTGAAAACATCTGGAATGAAAGACATCAGCCTTTATAAAACATATGAAGTTAGTATCACAGATTAAATCTATGAAGTACTGCTTGGTGGTGAGTTCGTACAGTGCATGAAGGCACAGTTTTATATTCAAACTGAAATGCTCCTTGCTGACATCACTTATGCAGACTTAAATGCCAGCTAGTGCTCTCTTTCTCAATTAGATTTCTTTTTCACAAATTTGCAGGATCTGTGGCAAGTCTTAAAGTGGTCACGCACAAGATTTCAGAATCTGTACAAATGTTTTAACTTTTTCCTCTGGTCAAAAAGTGTTTTCTATTTTTGAACCTACCATTTGGCGGCATATTTTTATAATTCTCTTCCCACACTTATCTGAATAAACAGGGAATATGTAATTTATTTTAAAAAGATACCTGGCAGTTCCCAAGAGCTTACTGTATGCCAGTCTTCTCTTTTTTCTTGTCAATTTTTCTGCAAGCCACTCTGAAATCTCTGGTCACTCCACTTTACACAAGAATGGACCAAGCCAAAGAAATGTTAAATATCTTGCCCGAGGTCACGCGGGGAGTATAGAGCAGAAACAGGAAATCACATCCCAGGACTCGGTTTTAATTACTCCGACAAACTGCTGCACACGAACTCACAATATGAGCAGACATTTTGCATGCAGCCTTGTTTTGGTGACCAAATGTAACTGATTTTGACTTCAGGGCCTGGTGTTCAAAGTGAGAGCGTGCCAAGCAGGCTAACCTGAGGCAAGATGAAAGCTTCCTCCTGCGGGACAGACCGCACCGTTCAAGCCCTACTGAGCTTATCCTGTTTACCTAAGCACAATTTCTGAGGCAGCTCTAGAATTCTTCCACAAGGGAAAGTCATCCCTCCCCTCACACCCTTAAGGTATGTTTTCTTTGGAAAATCTGAAGCCCCGGTCCCGACACATTGACTTGTAAATACCCTATTACCTAACGGATGGCTTCCTCTGTGTAATGATGGAATCAATACTAATTTTTTTCCACGGATATTTTTCTTCATTGTTCTTCTCCAACTATATTATGAAACAGTTTTGTAACGGAATGGAAACTGACCGGATTTTCTCCGACACTGCATTAAACGACTCGTGGCTGAAAGAGATCGCGCCCGTGAGATTTGCATTCGTGCTGACGACCCACCTGCACCTTCTCGGGCGTGTTGATGTTGCACTGGGTGTAGTTGGTCCAGGTCCGGTTGCTCTCTGGGTGTCTAAACCAGTGGCCGTCGGGGTCACAGACCTTCGTGACCTTCTCTGTAGAGCCATAAGGAAAGCCGTGAGTTCACCAGCCCGGGGCTTCTTCAGTGCACGTCAGGGAGATCTGCGCAAGGGTTTCTGCTTTTACCTGAAGGATCAAAGTCTTGGAAGTAATCAGGACAGTGCTGCACGGACTCGGTCCCCGCGGCGACGTCGTTCCAGCACAGCCACCCGTCCCACGTCCTGTTGCAGAAGACGCCTGCAGGAGGCAAGGACAGAGGTGACCCCGAGCTCCCGCCGCGCTGGAGACAGAGCCCCGGGGACGGTCCGCGCTCCCGTCCTGCCTGCTGCACACGGAGCCACTTCAGCTCTTTTTCTTTTCAAAGCAGGAAGAAGAATCTCGAACGTCTCTCCAGTGTTGAGAGACAAAAACCTTTTGCATTAAAAATGGAAGTGAAGTGATTCAAATGCACAAATTATAGTATGGTTTCTTGTGTGTGAACGCTGTGCTAAACATACAGATAGGTGTTACAAAGTAAAGGACAGATAACAGGAAGCAAGAGACACAGAGAAAAAAATATTTATTGTAATGCAGCGTGGACATTGTATTTAAAAGTGGACCTTGACTTAGTATAACTGTCTTACATGTTTTATATGTTCTTTGGCCTATTTGTCTGGTTTTAATGTGTACATAGGATAATTAACTTTATAAGGTCTCATAAGATAAATAAATGAATTCAATGCTGGAAAAATAAAGGGGGGGGGAGAGAAAGGGCAAAACGAACGGAAATGTGAGACACGCGTGTATCAAGTCCCTGTAGTGAATGTGATTATTATGTACTGGAAATATACTAATAAAAATTTAAAAGTTCTTTGTAACATAAAAATAAAAATATGCATAGCTTTTTAAAGACATAGAGAAAGTGACTAATCATTGTGCCGGTGTTTCAATAGTGACCCAAGAAGGCACTTTGTAGCATTTTAAAAATAGAACCCTAAATGCTACCTGAGATATGTGTTGATTTGAACAGATCGACATAGCAATCTTGAAATTAACCTAACTCTCGTGAGCATGGAAAACTCCTCATGGCATGAAAGTCTTAAGTGACTGCAAATTTGTGAAAAGTATTTCAGATCGGATAATCACAATGTTCTCTCCTGTGACTTTTAAACAGTTAAGTAATATACAAATGTGTATTATCAGAAAAATGAATTTTGTGTTTTAGCAAAGATGCCTCTTTAAATTGTTTACAAAACATCACAAACATATCCAATCACTGTTGAAAAATATTCCGTATAAGAAACTTCAACACTGGCGGCATGACAGACTGTAAAGTAGAGCATATTGCGAATTGGATTGTGTGGCATTAGTGTAAGATATGAGTAAGGTTGCATTTAAAAAGGTGATGTGGGGCCGGAGATTTAGCTCAGTGGTTCCAGCACCTGCTTCACAAGCACAAGGCCCTGAGTTCAATCCCGGTAACCACATACAATGCTGGGCGTGGAGACTCACACCCACCAGCAATCAATGC
>PVIC010036490.1:0-18555 GCA_004025085.1 Thryonomys swinderianus
TATCCCTACCCACTCCCCCCTCCTCCCCCCTTTATACATGCTCTTTTATTTTCTTTCTGTATCATATTTATTCCTTCCCCTCATCACATTCCCACACCAAGTTTCCTATAGAAATATTCCACTCTATAAAAGCTGTCCTACTTTCTAGAACTCATTTGCATCTACAGGTGTTCATGCCAAAGAGAAGATCCGGGAATTTGACTCTATAATTTTGAGCCTCTGTGATGATGATGATGGTGCAAAAAATTGTAGAAGTCACTTGGCTTGTTCATTTCTTCTACTTTTACTGAGCCACTCAGCAATTCTCTGCCCAAGTACTGAAGCAGAGCCAATTAGATGCTTAGCAGAGAAACCATGGTATTTGTAGCAGTAAGCTGGATATTTAGAATGGCTTCTTCACTCATTCAGTTCTTTCAGTTTTTATTAAACAGGGGATACCGGGGTTCAGAAATGTTAAATAATTTGCCCAAGGTTATACAGTATGTATCAGATTTAAGTGGTTAACTTATTCTAGCTCCAAAGTATACTTCCTCAGTTGCTCTGTCATATTGCAAATGTGGCTGTATTGCAGAAGTTGCTTGGTGTGCAAAGAGTTATATTAGAACCGAGAAGCCAGATGAACGCATACTATTTCCAGCCAATAGCTGAGTCTGTTACTCCATCAAGACATCTTTCTCTTTCTTCCCTTTGGGAGATATCTCTTTATGAAATCCATCAGCCCCTAATGCAGAGTTGTGGATAGTCCATCACTCCCATCATCCACACATTCCCAAACATGACAGAGCCCCCCCACATAGATTCAATGTGGCAAATAAAAAGGAGATTTTAGAAAAGTATGTCCAGATGGGAGAAAACTGTGGCTGAAGTAAAGAAGTTTATGACAGCTCAATGGAAGTTGATGAGTTATACATGTACGATTCCCTGATAACACCAGATCTGCCTAATGAGCAAAGTTGGTAAGACACCATACTTATTAGCTATATGGTTTTAGCAAAATAAGCTTGTCTATGCCTCAATTGTTTCATCTGTGAGTTGGACTCACAGATGTCTGTGAGCACTAAAAATACCAATATCCATGAAATACTTTTAAAGCACAATGTTTTCTGCCACAACTTCTCTCCTTTCTACTAGCAAGAAAAATGTTACAGGCCTATGAGAAGATCATTAAAATCATTCAATAACTTTACTTATCCCTCTCTCTGTTTACCTAATTATGTCCTAAAAGGGGAATGGCTTATATATCAGTAGCAACATCCATCCATCCATTTTTTTTTTGTTTGACATTTAGGCACATACCATACACTAACAGAGAGAGAGTGGTAGATACAAGACTATTCTCCCACCAGAAAATACTGAAAATATTACACACTTCAAAATTAAATAAAAGACTTTTATAAATAAAAACACACTGAGCAAGTTCAGACAGCCAGTTCATACATGCCACAACTAGCACTCAGGTTCCCTTGTTTAATTTGGTAGAGAAATCTTTGTATATAAATTAGAAAAGCTGAGCCAAATCCCAGCCTGGCCACTTATTAGACTTGAAAAAGTAATTCATTGCTAAAGTGGAAATATTATCTTTCTTCTAGGACTAATGTAAGAACAATACAAGATAAAATAGCTCCAACACATGGGCCGGAGGGTTAGCTCAGTGGTTCTGGCACCTGCCTCGCAAGTGCAAGGTCCTGAGTTCTATCCCGGGTAACCACATACAATGCTGGGCGTGGAGACTCACACCCACCAGCAATCAATACCACATACCACAGTGCCGGGTGTGGTGGCTCACACCTGTAATCCCAGCACTTGGGAGGCAGAGACAGGAGGATTGCTGAGTTCGAGGCTTGCCTGGGCTACATAGTGAGCTCAGAGCCAGCCTGAACTACAAAGCGAGACCCTGTCTCAAAAAAAAAAAAAAAATAGCTCCAACACTATGCATAGCCATTACAGGTATATATACTATGTGGTAATACTCTTTCTTCATGATTCACTGGATTCTTTACAGTGACACGTTGCCCAAAAGTCATGCCTTTATTCTACCACTAATTTATCAGAAAACCTTCCTTGTTTTCATTAATATCTTTTTTTCTAAAGTGAGTTCAGCTTCCTACCTAGGCTGAATAATTCTGGCATCACGGTTGCTGCTGGCCAGTGCCATGTTTTATTTTGTTTTTGTTTTTGTTTTTTGCTTTTTGAGACAGGGTCTCACTTTGTAGTTCAGGCTGGCCCTGAGCTCACTATGGTGCCCAGGCAAGCCGCCGCGAGCTCAGCAATCCTCCTGTCTCTGCCTCCCGAGTGCTGGGATTACAGGCGTGATCCACCACGTCCGGCATTGTGGTATGCGGTGTTGATTGTTGGTGGGCGGGTCTCCACGCCCAGCATTATATGTGGTTACAGGGGATCGAACTCAGGACCTTGTGCTTGCGAGGCAGGCGCCGGAACCATGTTTTTAAGGAAAGACAAAAGCATGCTACCTCCATACCAGTACAGATTCAGCCCCACATTAGCCCATCAGAATGTCAGCCTTCACTTGATCTCTCAGTCTGAAGATGTTGTCCAAAACCCACCCTGCCTGCTATGCTCACAAATGTTCCTGTTTATTCATCCAACCATCAAGATTTACCAATCAAGCTCAGCGTTCCCTAGTTGCCAGAACATAGAGATGATTTGCTTGATATAGAGTTCCTGCTTGTAAGTTCACATAATTGTTTTGTGCAGTATTTTCTCCCTCATCAAATATTCACATAAATTCATCACATAAAGTGATATCATAGAGTATAGAGGAAGTTTATCAAGACAATTTTCCTAAGAGGCTTCCATAGCATTAGTCTAAGTCATAGGTGAAGTGAGGCTGTTCCTCCACTTTGAGCAATGAAGAGGAGGAAAGACTTAAAGATTCTCAGTCAGCCCAGAGCCTGCCTCACCCAAAGAAAAACAAAGGAAATGTTGTGAAGAAATAGCAAGGGGCCAGGCAGTGAACCCTGATATTTCCATTATGTAAGTAATGAAGAGGTGTAACAGGCACATTTGGGTTTTATAAAGATTACTGCACCCTCAGGAAATGGTAAGGAGGCAGGGCATGACTTGAGACAGAGAAGGTAACAATAAGAAAGGCCCTTAGGGTGACCTGAATGAGAGTGATGAGAGTTTAAAGCAAGCCAGGAACTTTAAGGAAGAAAAACAAGGAGAAAATGTGTATGTGAGATATTTAAGAGGTAAGCCTTAGAAGATTTGGCCACTCCCTAAATATGGTAGTTCCAGTTTCAAAATCTTATAAAATGACTCCCAGATTTCTGGTTGCAGTGAGTAAATGAGAAATATAGAGGTTCTTTAAAATTTGTTATATATTACACAAAGGGAAAGAAACAAAAGTTCACATTGGAATGATGGTTTTAAGGGCTTCTGTAGGAGCATCCAGCTTGTGTACAATATGTTAAAGTTATAAGGAGCTGGTGCCTCTGTATGGGTAGACAGGTTATAGAGGTCTGAAACAGAAATCTAAGGACTGGATCTAGGAAAATAAAGATGCTAAAAGTAAAACCTACATGAGTTACCTGAGAAGCAAGAGATTACTAGCTACAAAAAAAAGTCTTGTTAATCAAGTTACTACAAAACATAAAGGAAATACATAGCTTCAAATAAATATTCAGTGAAAATCAAAACACTGAATTATCAACCCTAAATCCAAACTATCTGATTCTTGAGGAGACAGTCACAGTATCAACACTATCTCCTGGAGATCTACTATCCCACAATGGCAATCTGCTCAGCTCGCCTCTACTGTCACTTGCTCTCTCCATTCAGGGTTTCCTGAGGTCGAGCTCCCAAATAAACTTCTTAAATTATTTCCTTTGTCTTAGAATCTGAAAACTCTTGGATAGAGACTCATTTCAAGTGATAAGGGAAATTTTGGCAAATGGTTAAGGATAAAAAATAAATAGATACTGAATAAAGCCATTGGAGATGAGCCAATATTCGTGCTAAAGGATTTAGGATTATGCCAAAGGAAAAAAGCAGGATGAGATTACAGAGGCTGAACTGAAATGTAGTGGCACAAAAAGTAGAGCTAGAACATCAGAGAGGATACAAAGGACAACACAAGAAAGAGGAGAGGATGCTACAAAGACCATGTGAATACAACAGCTATGCTGTTGCTAATTTATTTCAATAAACAACGTTTTGAAGGTGAGAGACCCATACTTATGGTAACATGCTCCAGGTAGAGATGAGTCACCTAATGATTCCTCTGGCTGAAGAAGTCCCTCTCCTCTGCCTTTACCCAGGAAACTGCTCATCCTTCTAGAAGCAGTGAAGACTTCACAAACTCAAGAAGCTGCCCATCTTAATACCCTTCCTTCTTAGAGTATAATACCTCTCCCTGCACCTCTAGGCTGTGAAACTTGGAGGCAGCAACCATATTTTAGGGACTGTAGCCAGCCCATGGAACATAATACATGCCTAACAAATGTTTGTATTCACACTTACCAAGGATTAAGCTGTCTCACCAACGGATGACCTTGCTCAACTCTCAGCAATACTACAAAATGGATGCTGTTATTATCACTTATTTACTGATGAGAAAATTGAGGTTTGGAGAACTTGAGTGCTTCACTTATCAGCCTGAGTCATTCAGCCATGGTTGGCAAAACCTGGATATAAACCCAGATCTAGACTTCAAAATCTGGTTTTGAACCACTAGTTTTTCTTCCTTTTCTCATATCTTCTCTAGACTGGGAGATGCATAGACATATAATGTAATTTCTATCAGACTTTTCCTTAGAAGAAAAATATCAATGACTTTACACCAAACACTAGACCACAGCACTCAAGTTATCTGACTGACAATGTGACTGCTGTAAGATGCTAATAAAAAGATTTCCGTGATCAGCAAAGGTGCCCTTCTTCAGGATAGGGTCAACCATGTTATCAGAATACAAAATGCGGGCCGGAGGGTTAGCTCAGTGGTTCCGGCACCTGCCTCGCAAGCGCAAGGTCCTGAGTTTGATCCCCAGTAACCACATATAATGCTGGGCATGGAGGCACGCCCACCAACAATCAACACTGCATACCACAGTGCCAGGTGTGGTGGCTCACGCCTGTAATCCCAGCACTCGGGAGGCAGAGACAGGAGGATTGCTGAGTTCATAGTGGCTTGCCTGGGCACCATAGTGAGCTCAGGGCCAGCCTGAACTATAAAGTGAGACCCTGTCTCAAAAAAAAAAAAAAAAAAGAATACAAAATGCATTTTGTGGGGCACTACCCAGGACTAAATTTCCTATCAATATCTTGGCAAGGAGGCTTCAGGATAAAGATGACAGCATAAAAACTTTAAAGCAGTTTTTGCTTTTGTTTTGTTTTTTTCTTTATTGAGTTTATTGATACATTATAGATATCTATCATGATCACATTCAAAATTAAAAATTTATAATTTATACCTGTATAATAATTTATACCTGCGTAATAAAAATAATTTATACCTGTATATCTTGATTTTTGTTTTTCCCATTCTCCTGCCCTGCCTACAACCCGCAGTCCCATATATACATAAGTTTTGTTTCCTTTTTCTTTCTACCATCAGATTTTTTCCCATTATTTTGCCCTGCCCCCCCTTTCCCCTTTGAACATTTTCTTCCTATTTCACAATACCAGTCATACATTCGGGATCTCATTTATACCTTAAGTTGATCACACTAGAAATGATATGATATTTACACATCTGTGTCTTTTATTTCACTTACGAGTATGTCCTCAAGATACATTCATTTAAGAATAAATGTCTTGGGGGCCGGAGGGTTAGCTCAGTGGTTCCGGCGCCTGCCTCGCAAGCGCAAGGTCCTGAGTTCAATCCCCGGTAACCACATATAATGCTGGGCGTGGAGACACGCCCACCAACAATCAACACCGCATACCACAGTGCCGGGCGTGGTGGCTCACGCCTGTAATCCCAGCACTGGGGAGGCAGAGGCGGGAGGATTGCCATGAGTTTGGGGCTAATCTGGGCCATATAGTGAGTTCAGGACCAGCTTGAATTACAAAGCGAAACCTTGTCTCAAAAACCTACCAAAACAAGAATAAAAACAACACGAACATCTTCTTAATGCAGTCTCCAGTTGATGGACTGTTTTGAGCTGTTTCCAAGATTTAACTATTGCAAACTGAGCTGCTAGAAACATGGATGCACATATGTCATTGTGGTGTGAATCTTGTAATTCTTTTGTGTATATACCTAGCAGGGGAATAGCAGGGTCAAACGGAAGCTCTAATCCTAGTTTTTTGAGGAATCTGCATAATGATGTCCACAGCGGTTGCACCAGTCTACATTCCCAACAACAGTGAAGCAGGCTTCCTTTCTCCCCGCAGCCTCACTAGCATTTGTTGTTGGCTAATTTTGAGATAGCGGCCATTTTTTTATGGAGTTAGATAGAATATCAATGCTGTTTTCATCTGCATCTCTCATATGACCAGTGATGTTGAACATTTCTTCATAAGTTTCTTTGCTACCTTTATCTCTTCATCTGAAAAGTTTCTTTCATTGCAGATGCCCATTTTTGAACTGGGTCTTTGAATTGGAGGGGGATGGGTTTTTTAAAGTTCTTTATATATTCTAAATAGTAGTCTTTTGTCTGAGAAATAGCTGGTAACATTTTTTTTTCAATTTGCTGGTTGTCTTTTCGCTCTGTTAGTAGTTTCTCTCGCCGTGCAGAAACTTTTTAATAACATGAGATCCCAGTTGTTGATTCTTTCTGTTACTTCCTGTGCTGCTTAGGTTTTCATAGTCTTTCCCTAAACCAGTGTCTCCAAGAGTTCTACCTAACCTATCTTCCAGTATAGTTTCTGTTTTAATATTTAGGTTTCTACTCCACTTTGATTTTGGTTAGCATAAGGTTAGTGCTGACTAACTGACAACTAAGTACCAATAGTCCACACAGGCTTTAACCTTTGACAAGTTGAAACTCAGTTTTTCCATCACCACTTATTAAAGAGGCTTTCATAAAAAATTATAATTTTGTCATTTGTATTCAAATGGACGTACCTCAAGGACATACTCATAAGTGAAATAAATAGATAAGAGATGTGTAAAAATCATATCTTTTCTCTGGTATGAGAAACTGAAGATGTAAATGAGTTCTAGAATGCATGATAGATATTGTGAAATGATAAATATTGAAAGGAAAATACAGTTTGGGGTAAGTAATGAGGGAAAATAAAATGTGATGGTAAAAAAAGGAAACAAAGCTCATATATATATTAAAGATTCAAATTTTTTTTTAAAAGAGGCTATCTTTCCTCTACTGAGGATGTTTGGCTCCTTTGTCAAAGATGAGGTGGTTTAGTGTATCTGGAGTTGTTTCTGCATCTTCTAGTCTGTTCCATTGATCCTCAGGTCTGCTTCTTTGCCAGTACCATGCTGTATTTATCACAGTGGTGTAAAGCTGTTTTTAAGTCAGAGGTCATATTATCCTCTTTGCAATATTATTCACCCTCATGTCAATGGTCAACCATGCCATTTCCAAATGTGAGCCCTGGAGTTAGCTAGAATTAAGATAATAAGCTTTGTTTCCCTTTTTTAAATAACATCATATTTTTTTCTTTACCCCTCATTACTCATCCCTCTACCACATCTCCCTTTGAATATTTTCTATTTCACAAAATAAACAAAAAAAAAAGAGAGAAAATAACCATAAGATTTTCCCATCTCTATACAGTTAGTGCTAACTGACAACTAAGTACCAATAGTCCACACAGGCTCAACAAGGAAAGATTCATACTTGGTTTGTGACAGTAGAATCTGGATTTCATTGTTCTACTTAATATTTATTAAGTGTCAAGTAGGAACCTCATTTCTGATCTCTATGAGTGATTTGCTGATAAATGAGCTTGATAGACTAGTTAAAGTTGGGTTTCATCTTGTATAAAGTGGAAATAATAGCTGCCCAGCCTTTGTCTCTGTTGTGCCAAAACTGTGGGAAAAGCACAATTTTTGGCTAAAACCGTATACAGTTTTAACTTGATGAATATGTAATGTCCAAGCCATTCTTCTCAAGATATTTCCCCTTAACACAAAAATATATTTATCCCTACCTTGTTTATGTTTGAAAATAAATATTTTGTCTAAAATGTTTAAATATTTATGTAAAATATATCTGGAAAATGTTTTATGAATCATTTTATATTTATATTTCCTTAGGTATAAATTGTTTACTTTAAAAAGTTAAAGTCCACAAGTAAATACAGTTTACATATTATATTTAGCTGACTTTATCAAAAAATGATAGCTGACTTTCCATCTAAAGTGGAACATTAAGTACCAGTCGCTAAAACTTTGGCCATGTTGATGAGAAACTTTCTTTTAAAACGTTAGGCCACCCTGCTGATGTAAATCAGGATTTGGAACATATTCACTAAACTCTGTGAGAGCTCACCTGCTCTCTGCTTGTGATGCGGTCTTGCAGACCTTTCAGTCAGCCAGACATATTGCTAGAGATTCCATATTATCCATATAGTGAGAATAACAAGCCAATTAGACCTAGGCAGCAGAGATGGGTGAGTACTCTGAATGCCCTGGGGAAGTGCAAATACTCAAAGTAAGGGAAATAGATCTGTATGTTATCCAGGACCTGCCGAGCGGTACAGTTTTGAGTTTCATTGTTCTAGGACATACCAGAACACCTCAGAAACAAAAGAAAAAGTTGTTGTGCATCAAATTTTATCCTACTATTTTTTTTAGTAAACTTTATTGGTACATTATATACACAGCTCACAATCACACACAACATTGGGGAATTTGTACCAATAAATGACACAGGTCAATTCTCATTTTTACCCACATCCCTGCCCATCCACTCCTTCCACACCCCCTACATACATACTCTTTTATTTTTTTTCCAAATCATATTTATTCCTCCCACTCATTATGCTCCCACACCAAATTCCTTTTGGATATTTCCCATTCTACAAAAACTACCATATATTCTAGAGCTCCTTTACCTCTACAGGTGCTTATATCAAAGAAAAGATCCGGTATTTGCATATCTGTGTTCTATTTATTTCACTTACTAGTGTGTTCTCCACGTGTCTCCATTTGCACATAAATGAATGAATCTTGTCATTCTTTATGGCAGAGTAATACTCTATTAAAAAACATATCTTTTTTTAAATTGAATTCTTTCTTGGTACAACTTATATACATCTCACAAGCACACATAACATTGGGGAATTTGTACCAATATATGACACAGTCAATTCTCATTTTTACCCATACCCCCACCCTCCCACACCTCCCCACCCCCTATACATATGCTCTTTCATTCTCTTTCAGAATCATATTTATTCCTTCCCCTCATTACATTCACACACCAAATTCCTTTTTGATATTTCCCATTCTACAAAAACTGTCATTCTTTCTAGAGCTCATTTGCATCTACAGGTGCTCATATCAAAGAGAAGATCTGGTATTTGCCTATCTGTGATCTATTGATTTCATTTATTAGTGTATCCTCCAGGTGTATCCATTTCACATAAATGAATTGATCTTGTCATTCTTTATGGCAGAATAATACTCCATTTTATTTTTTTAAAAAAACACATCTTTATCCACTCTCAAATTGATAGGCATTTGGGTTGTTTCCAAGATTGGGCTATCATGAACCGAGCTGCTATGAACAAGGGTGTACATCTGTCTTTCCAATGTGATTTTTTAAATTCCTTTGGGTATATTCCTAGCAGGGGGATAGCAGGGTCGAATGGCACCTCTAGTCCTAGTTTTCTGAAGAATCTCCACACAGATCTCCACAATGGTTGCACAAGTCTACAATCCCACCAGCAGTGAATAAGGATTCTTTTTTCCCCACAGCCTCGCCAGCATTTATCAGTGGTTGATTTTATAATAGCGGCCATTCTTTGTGGAGTGAGATGGAATCTCAGTGTTGCTTTCATTTGCATCTCTTGAATGACCAGCGATGCTGAACATTTCTTCATATGCTTCTTTATCCTACTAATTTTGAGGCATAAAACTTGGTAGGCACCTCTGGATTTCAGAGGCAATATATACTCCACTTGGGAGTACTTCTCTACTTCCTTTATCAGGCAACTTGGAAAGCTGCCAATTTCAGGCAGTTCTCAAAGCAAAAGAATGTTATACAATAGGTCTAAGCTTCTCTCTCATGATCCAGCAGATCTCACATTGCCAGAGGTATTCACAATAGATAAAAAGCTTGTCTGTGGAGTCTATAGCAAATTCTGATAGTATAATTGCAGAACAGACTTCTAGGCTTCTGTAACATGGTCACAGCAAAAAAAAGCTATTCAAGTAAAACTAACTTCAAATTGTTACTGGGCTGTAATGGAGCCTGGACACCTGGACATAGAACCATATGATCTCCCCTGCCCATTATGAGCTAGGTATTATAATGAGCTATTAATATCTGCTGGAATGGTATATTTATGGTTAGGTCTCAGCAGCCCCAGGAAGCACAATTATCTAACATTGGCTAGTGGCCAGACTCCTGTGCTGCCTACTGCTGTTTCAGTGATGTTTTCCTCTCAGCTGACTCCCAGAATCCCCTATTCCTTACAAATGAAAAATGTTGGGTGTGCATTACTAGACACTATGGTACATTCAAGTTAGAAAGAAAAGGGTTCTGGCTCTGTCTACCTGTTCTGTCACCCACAGTAGCATAACAGATCATTCTAAAATTTCATATCTTAAAAGAACAAAATCAGGGATATGGGTAAAAATGAGAATTAACTTGTGTCATATACTGGTCCAAATTCCCCAATGTTATATGTGATTGTGAGATGTATATAAATTGTACCAATAAAGAATTCAATTTAAAAAAAAAAGAACAAAATCAGTTTTACTATCCCTCACAATTTCTTTGGACTATGAATTTGTAAAGGGGTTATCTGAGTAGCTCTGAATTAAGGGTCTGTTATGAGAACCTCATGAAAGGCTGGAAAGTTAATATAGCTGGGTGCTGACTGGACATCTCTCTCTTCCTGTTCTCACAGTCTTCAGTCCATGTGAGCTGGTTTGGTCTACTTCACAGCACAGCAACTGATAGTGGAGGCTATGCAGAGCCACAGCAGATCGGGATCCTTCTCAGCGAGGCTAACCTACCTACTCTCACTGCTGAGTACCTAACTTGCCTACAAGAGTTGTGCATTGAACTAGAGCCTCCCAGTTAATCTTAGGAATGTTAGGTGCTGCAGAGAAACTAGCTGCAATGTACAGTTGTACAATGTACATCTGTAGTGGCCAATCAATTTCTTTAAGTTGTTTCCTGGTCCCTCTCTATGGCTTTAATTTATTCCTTCACTCATGGCAAGCAGTATTTCAGATATATCCTTAGGAAAGCTGCATATATTAAGGTAAAAATTTTGGTTGGTGGAGTCAAAAAGCCCTGATTCAAATTCAATCTCTGGTTTGTAGTACCTATGCACATGCAGTATTTTTGTATTTGCATTTTGTATTATCAATTTCTTTACACTGACAAATGTTTCATATACATCCCAGGAGGGAAAACAATCTTTTTATTGAAACAAAAAAAGAGAATGATATTTGTCAATTACAGGGAAGACCCCTTAAAACAGACGTCTCAAGCTATAGATTAAAATCCTTTTAGTTAAACATTTTATTCTGTGCATGTGTGTGTGCCAACACATGTGCATGCACAGAAACATTGTAGATCAAACCCAGGACCTTGCACATCATAGGCAAATCCTCTACCTTTGGGTATTGGCTTTTTCTTTCAGTGTTAAGTCCTGAATGCTCATTTGGGTTGTGCTGTCAAATTGAGGTGGAACTGGACTGTGTTGGGTCTACCCTCTCAGGGAAATCAGAGCACTGGATGGGGAGGGAAGATTAGCTCCCTGCTCAGCCCAGTGACACTAACCTAGCAGGAAAATCAAAACATTACCTGGCTCTGCAGTTTGCTGAATAGAGGATTAGCTCTCTACTTGGCCATGATGAAATGGTCTGCCGCCTCTCAAAGAATGTGGGAACCAGGAAAGTGCATCAGAGACTGACTTCCTCTTTGGTCCTGCTGAAATTTCAGCGTCTGGTCCAGAGTATTATGAGGAAGCACAAGTAAATCTGGTGAATTCACTTTCCTATAATTCCAAAAGCCCCAAAGTCTTTATGTTGTCTGCCTTGGAAAGAATCTCTTATTTAGAAAAATTTGATGCTACGAAGTCATAAAATTGAAACCAGGTGAGGAATCTTCTACATATCCAAGAAGACCCAACTTTGTCAGATGTCTGAAACATCATGGTAAAGTTTTGTCAATATCTCTTCCAGGAGGTCAAGGTAGACCAGTGCTAAATAACTCCTCCATCATCACTGTCAATCTTCAAGTTGGTTCTGATGCTTGTGTAATATTTTTCAATTATTTTGGAACATAAAAATTAACAATCAGAATTTAAATCTTTAGGTGAACAATTATCATGATCAATAGATCGGGGCAAAATTGTTTCACTATCAACTTGAAATAGAAAAGTTGTAATTATTTTAAATCTAATCATCTAAATCTGAATCCCAATGTGAATAATATTAATATAAAATTAGAGATAGACATAAAGCATGCTAAACTGAGGACTGAAGGATTTCAAAAATGGGATTCTCCATTGACATGAACAAATAACTACACAGCTCTCTTGTTATACAGACTGTCATAGTAAAAACATCATCAAGTAATGTAAAGAGTAGCTTTCCAGGGAGATCTCATCAATGGCAGTTACTATATTAGTAACAAAAGGAAACACTTGTGGTCTAAAAGCAGCAGACATTAAGACATTAAGTAATGTAAAACTTTCTTTTTTTTTTACAGCCTCTAAAGTTATACAACAAACTTCCAAATGGTGATTTAAAAGAAAATTTATATTGGGAAACTCAAATAATCTGCCTTCTTTGAAAAAGACATTCAGTAATAATATCAAAATACCATTCTGAGTGATTGCTTCTTTGGCATGTATGAGAACTTTTTAGGGTTCTATGCTAAGGAAGTCACTAACATTTAACAGAATGGGACAATGACGCAAACATTTTCAGAAAACATGGTGTTGCTTCTGGTATTTCCATGAACTATGGAAACCAATCACATATCCATCTTTCTTCCCCCAAAGCAATCCAACTTGCATTTGAAATTCCATTTCAGATTATACAGAAACACAACCACATTGTTATCTCCTGCAGAAATGGTTTCTATAAGGAGTTTACTGACAAACTCACCCACTGAAACTTACTCTTTATATCAGTGCATTTTCTCTTACTATAACAGAATTCCTGAGGCTGGGTAACTTTATAACTTTATTTAGCTCAAAGTTCTAAAGATTAAGGGTATGACCATGGAGTCAATGTGGCTCTGGTAAGCCCTCATGTAGGAAGGAATCACTTCTGTAGGAAAGCTTGCTAGAGGAATCTCTCAGCAAGAGAGGAAGTCAAAGCAAAGGGAGCAACCATTCTCACTCCATTTGTAACAGTCTTTCCACAAGAAATATCTCATCATCCCATAAGACCTACTTTAGTCCTTTCCATGAACAGTGGTTCCATCTATCAAAGATCTCACCACCTCCTGTTATTATTCTAGGAAGACATTTCCTGCACATAAAACTTGAAAGACAAACTTCACACAAACAGTAGCAGTTTGAGAGGTTTGCCCTTATACATGATAACTCTTAGGCACTGTATGTTCAAATTTTCACTGCCTTCTGCTTGTTTTGTCCAACTGAAAGCCATTTCTGCCACTAACACTCCGGTTTAGGTCTATACCTATAGACTGGAACCTTTCTTTGATCTTGGGATGACATGTTACCTCCAGTATTAAACACAAGAGGCATGTGTGTTAGTTTTGTATGACTGTAACAAATCTCTGACATAAACAACTTAAAAGGGAGTGAGCTTATTTTGGTTCATGGTTTTAACTCATGGCTAGCTGATCCTGTTGCTGTGGGCCTGATGTAAGGCAGAGCAGCATGGCACAAAGGGGTTCAGTTCTTGGCAGCTGGGGGCCAAGGAGAAGAAATAAAAGCCCACTGGGGAGAAAAGGGCACTGGGAATCTCAATATAGCCCCCAAAGTAATACCTCCATGATCCATTCCTTTCAAATAGGTCCCACACCTTGTTTCCAACACCTCTTGATAATGCCATCAAAGTATGATCTCACCAGTGAATTAATCCAAGTGATGAAGTTAGAGACTTCAGGATCTGATCACTTCACAAAAGGCGGAAAACCAGGCCTCTAGTACTTGAGTTTTGGGGAAAATTTTCAAATCCAAACCATAACAGTGTCCATAGAATAAGCCCCTTAATGTCGCTGCTGAGACTGTCTTCCATATGTCTTAGGAAAGATAAGTTTATCTCTTCACAGTGGAACCACAGGGCTTCAGAAAAGATGATCAGATAATCAGAAACAGCTAGAGTAAATTAAAGACACTGATGACTCAGAAATTAGATATATGTGATCCTGTGGGAGAAAAGTACTTTTAAATTGTTTAAATGTGCTTGTCTAACATGTCACTAAAAGCTGTAATCTTCCATTTTTTATTAGCGACTCCATCAATTTTCCTCTAATGTTTTAAATTAACTATCTTCTTTCAAATATGATGCTGTTCAACATTTGAAGAAAATGGTCTCTGGATTTTTGGAGGTGTTTCAAAAAACAAATTCTGATACTGGTACAAATTTCCCAATGTTATATGTGATTTTGAGATGTATATAAATTGTACCAATAAAGAATTCAATTTAAAAAAATTCTGAATTTGGAGTACTAAAATATTTAGTTCACTCTTATCAAAGTTTGTTCATAGTAGAGGTTGACATGTTTCCTATCATTTGAAATTTCAGAATACTGTCCTAAAATAAATCTTGTTCTTTTATAAATTCTATGATACCTGTGTTAGTAGAATTCTAACTATGCCAAGCAGGAGAAAACTACTTTGTTTTTATAAAGATGTATAGTTTTTATAAAATTCTGTAAGCTGACCCTGTTGTTTAACTGATCATATCCATATATCTTTATTCTTTTATTAAACCTTTGCTGATAGTGACTTCCCTGGGAAAATGAGAATAAGAGAGAATATGATAACATTTCTAGTAACCTGTATTAACTAAGAAGTGTACATCTATTAGAAGAAGGATTACACCACTCCCAGTTAGTTGATGTAGTATATTTACTAATGGATAAGGGAAATGTACCTTCCACAAACTAGGGGGGAACCCCTAATTTTTATATCAATCTATGAAGTAATTATTTTTTAATTGAATTCTTTATTGGTACAATTTATATACATCTCAATATCACATATAACATTGGGGAATTTGTACCAAGATGTGACATGAGTTAATTCTCATTTTTACCCATATCCCTACCCACCCACCCCTCCTCCCCCCTTATATATGCTCTTTTATTTTCTTTCTGTATCATATTTCATTTGATCTTAGCCAAAAGGCCGAGAAGCGACTTTCTGTATCATATTTATTCCTTCCCCTCATCACATTCCCACACCAAGTTTCCTTTAGAAATATCCCACTCTATAAAAAGCTGTCCTACTTTCTAGAGCTCATTTGCATCTACAGGTGTTCATGCCAAAGAGAAGATCCAGAAATTGTCTATCTGTGATCTATTGATTTCACTTATTAGTATATCCTCCAGATGTCTCCATTTGCACCTAAATGGATCGATCTTGTCATTCTTTATGGTAGAATAATACTCCATTTTATAAAAAAAAAAACACATCTTCTTTATCCACTCTCCAGTTGATGGACATTTGGGTTGTTTCCAAGATTGAGCTATCACGAACTGAGCTGCTATGAAGTAATTATTAATTATCAAATTAAGATTTTAGACATGCCCTATAAGCCCTATTGTGGTATTTTTGTTTTCTTTTTTTACTTTATAAAGTTTACTTATTCATTTAAATTAAAAGATAATCTTTGTCCACTTTCTGTTACTACAGCAAAATACTTGAGACCAAGTCATTTCTGAAGAACAGAAGCTTATTTAGCTTATGGACCATCCAAGAGAATGGTGCCAGCATCTGTTAAAGACCTACTTTTACATGAAAACAGAGCAGAAAGTATCACCTGTCACACCCAGTATGTGTGCTAGCTTAATTCTTTCTTCCTCCATTACAAAGGCACTAATGTCACTGTCAGGACTTCATCACACAGATCCAAACACCTCTCAAAGATCCCAGCACCTCTGAAAACTGTAAAATTAGGAACCAAATCCCAACATGGTTTTCAGAAGGGACAAACCATAGCACAAATATTTACTAAGTGTTAACTTCTGTGGCCACAAGTATAGGGATTGAGATGGAAAGAGCAATTAAATATGGATTACCTTCAAGTTGAAATTGTGGTGAGAAAATATAGATTAAATAAGAGAAATTTTCTTATTTTCAAACTATGGGAGCACAACAGAGTTATTAATTGTGCCTGATTTTGGTGGAGAAGGTCAAAGAGAAGTTGAACAGAGAGATTTATTTGAGCTGGGCATTGAATAATGTAAAAAAGTCGGTAAGGCTCTGACCCTTTCTCCCAGGCTTCAAGAAAAGCAGAAAGCATGGGAATGTACAAGATGTTCAGAGAAACACTGGACAAATAAATTGCCTTCTACAATATCCACAGTTTTTTATGTAGATGAAGAATGGTAAGAAACACAGGAAAGACACCTGGATTCTGATTGTGAGTGATCTGATATGTACCATTCGAAGGATCATACTCCCTAAACGTTGAGGAAACTTCTTCAGATATCACATGCCCTTAATCTATATTCACACACCATAGATTCAACCACTTTTGAACATCCTCATTTATGAGAGCATGAGGCTTTGTGGTGACATCTAGATACAAGCCATAGAACACATATATACTGTTCTTTTGAAATATGCATTTATAGATATGAGCACAGATATAGACATGAGCCACATGCTATGCAAAAATATTCACAATAATCATGTCTTATAAAAGACTTACACCCAATATGTATAAAGAACTGTTAATTTAATAAAGTGAGAACAACCCAATAAAAGTAGGCAAAAGATTTTAGCATGTGCCTCACAAATGAAAGTATATGGATCCAATGATACATGAAAGGATACAATGATACAATGAACATGATAATGTTCAATATCATTAGTCACAAAATTCAAATTGAAGTCACAGTAATGTACTGCTACATATCTACTAGAATAGATACTAGCAAAAACATTGACATTACCAACCATTAGATACGATGTGAAGCAACTAGAACTCTTACATATTCTTTATACTATGTATGATGGTTAACTTTACACAACAGCATTAATAAGCTATGAGGTGCTCAGGTATTTGGTCAAGTCTTATTCTGGACGTGTCTATAAAAGTTTTTGGATGAAGTCACCATTTGCCCTGGTAGACTGAGTAAAGCAGATTCCCTTCCTTGATGTGAGAATTCTATCTGATCACCTGAAAGCCTGTTACAAGAAAAAGCTGATCTTCCCCAAAGTCAGGGGAACTCCTCTTGCCTCCTTGCTTTGAGCAAGGACATCCCATTTTTCTTTCCTGCACAATAACTGAAATATTAGCTTAAACATCAGCTATTCTTCAACCTCAAACATTCCAGATTTGATACAGGAATGTTTTATGTTGAAAACATTGTCTCTCATGTCCCTAGGTTGCCTACTGCAAATCATGAAAGGTCTCAGCCTCCATAATTTTGTAAGCTAATTTGTTATAGGAGATAGATTAGATGATAAATAGATGATAGATAGATAGATAGATAGATAGATAGATAGATAGATAGATAGATGATGAGAGAGAAAGAGATGATAGACAAGCAAATATCTTTATGTATCTTACTGGTTCTGTTTCTATGAAGCATCCATATTGATACATTTCAGTACCAGGAGTTCTAGTACAATGGTGGCAAGCCTGTGTAGGCTACAGCAAGATGTTTACATCATTGAATGTTCTAAAAGGTCCACCATTCTGGTTCTAGAAGAATAGAATTTTAAGAATAATTATCTGAAATGGTTCTGAATGGAGTCTTAATCTGTTAAATTTTGAAACATAACTTTCCCAGTAGAAAAAAGACATTAATAGTCCACACCATGATAAGGACATAGAATATGTAAAATAACACCTTTTCATACTCCTAGTCAGCCACATATAAAGAGCAAGGAGCTAGGTAACCATATATATAAGTTGTGAATATTTTGGTCAGACTAATGAATATAATGAAATTGACTAGTTTCTGCTTATGTCACTGCAAAAATAAAAAAATACAAAAAGAAAAGGATAGGCTAGAGCCCAGTTTTTCCAGAAACATTTGTTAAAGAGGCTGTCTTTCTTCCATTGGGGATGTTTGGCTCCTTTGTCAAAGATAAGGTGGCTCAGTGTATCTCGAGTTCTTTCTGGGTCTTCTAATCTATTCCACTGGTCCTCGGATCTGTTACTTTGCCAGTACCATGCAGTTTTTATCACAGCAGCTTTATAGTAGAGTATTAAATTGGGAATTGTAATACCCCCTGCCATGTCGTGGTTGCTTAGAATTGCTTTTGCTATTCTAGGTTTCTTGT
>PVIC010036491.1:0-18556 GCA_004025085.1 Thryonomys swinderianus
ACCTCTATGTCTGACTCCTCACTGCACAGCTCCGGGATACAGTGTGCTGCTGGGCGGCCTTCAGTCCACTGGAAATGGCCTGCACCCTGCAGCCGGGTCCGCGTGCTGCTCACTCAGTTCGCCGGAAGCATGGCACGGTGGGCTCGGAGTTGCTCGGTCCGGTCCGCCCGCCGCAAGTTCCCCAGTCCGCTGGGCTCACTGCACGGCGGGCCCGGGGCTGCTGGGTCCGGTCCGCCCGCCGCAAGTTCCCCAGTCTGTGGAGAGCCAAAGGGCAACCGCGCCCAAGAGATGGCGCTGAAGGAGTAGGTCAAGTGGTCTATATCTGCTAAAAAGCAAGTTTATATTTAGGCATTGTCTGATCAGCCAGTTTGCTTTTGTTGTATAGCCGCCTATCTCAGAATGCCACGTGTCTTTTAGGCATTGGCTGATGACTAGGTATATATATACTGGGAGAGACCTAAAAAGACCTCCCTCTTTTTTGTCCGCTTGTTTGATTTCTTGATAATGCTATTCTTTCCTAAGATAGAATTTTAGCATTGTTTTAATTTGCATTTTTCTAAAAGACAGAAATGTTGAACATTTTCCAAATATTTGTTGATCATTTACATTTCTTCATCTGTGATGTCTGTTCATTTCTCTTGCCCATTTCTTGACTGGGTCTTTAATTTCAGGTAATTTAATTTTTTTTAGTTCTTTATGTATTCTAGATATTAATCCTTTGTTTGAGAGGCAGCTACAAAGAATTTTCCCATTCTTGAGGTTGTCTCTTCACTCTACTAATCAATTCTTTTGCTATAAACAATCTTGGTTTAGTATGATATAATACCATTTGTTGTTTCTTGCTGTTATTTCTTGTGCAATCGAGGTTCTGTCTAGAAAATCCTTTCCTGCACATATGTCTCTTGAAGACTTGAACAATTGATGTTTTACCTATTTTCCAGAAGGGTTTTTATGAGACAGGTGGGATTTTCGTTTGTTTGGGGGGTGTTTTTTTGTTTGTTTTTGATATAACATCTCAGTGTATACAAGGTCTCAAGGTAAACTGACCTTAAACTCACTACATAACCCAAACTGACCTCAAACTCAGAAATCCTCCAGCCTCATCCTCCTGAGTGCTAGGATTACAGGTGTGTGCCACCACATCCAGCTTTCTTTCAGTTTCTGTTTTAGTGTTTGGATTTTTTATCTCTTTTTATTTTAATTTAGTATGTAGTGAGAGATAAGAGATAAGGGTCAGGTTCTTATCTTCTACAGATAAACAGTTTTCCCAGCACCACTTGTTGAGTAGGCTGTCTTTCCTCCAACATATGCCTTCGATCCCTCTGTCAAAGATCAAACAACTGCACCTGTCTGGGCATGTTTCTGTGCTCTCCATTCTGTTCCACTGATCCATACATTTTTGTTTTTGTTTCAGTGCCATGCTGTTTTTATCATTATTGCTTCATAGTACAGCTTGAAGTCAGGTATTGTAAAGCTTCTGTCTTTGTTCTTCTTACACAAGATTGCTTATATTATTTGGTGTCTCTTCTGGCTTAATACGAATGTTAGAATTGTATTCTATAGAACTGTAAAGTATGCTGTTGATATTCTGATGGGATTCGCATTGAATTCTGAGTAACAGTTTTGGGTCTAGCCATCTTGACAATATTGGTTCTTCCTATCCAGGAGCAGGAGGCATCTTTCCACTTTCTGATGTCCTCTTCAAACTGCTTTTTCAGAGTACTGTAGTTTCTTTATAGAAGTCGTTCATTGCCTCCGTTAAGTTAATTCCTAGGTATTTCATTTTACTTGACACTACTGTGAGTGGTATTGATACTGGGGAGAAAGTAACCCCCCAAAAAGGAAAACATTATAATTCCAAACCTGCTAGATACTGAAATGCGAGTTCATGTTCTCAAAATCAAAGAATAAGTTCTAGGAACAATGGATGTTAAGAATAGGAAAAGTTTATTGACAGAGAAAGCTTCTGCCTAAGAGACATACAAGGGGGACCTGAAAGTGGGTGACCCAATTCACCTCACTTCCCAGGAGATTTTTATGGAAAAAAGCCACAAGGTGAGGTGGGTTCAGAATAAGACAAAACTAGTCAACCAATAATACGGCAACCAGTCACTTAGGTAATATTGATTAAATAGGGATCCCATGGGAAAGCAAATCAGCAACAAGTATACAAGGATTTTCAACCAGGGATTTTTTTTGGGGGGGGGCAGTTAAAACCTTGGCCCTCTATCCAGGTGAAACCTACTTAGAATATCAATCACTGTTATTTTATCCTACATGGGTGTAATAGTTTCTCTCCTGTTGTAATGTTGCCCTTCAATAAATGTATTTTGATTGTTCTCTATGTTGGCTCCTTGGCTGTCCTTCATATTGCCTCCTTGGCTGTCATCCCTGTGGGCTTCTTGAGAACCAGCCCTATCTGTGTACAAGATGTCTAACTAGCCTACCTACAATAGTATTATTTTCACAATTTCCTTTTCATCAAGTTCATTATTTGTATACACAAATCCTAATGTTTTTTGTGTGTTGATCTTCATACTACATTAAGTTAATTATTCTAAGAGATTTTTTAGTTGAGTTCTTTGGGTCTGCTCTGTACAGTATCATGACATCTGCAAATAATAGTTTGAGTTCTTCCTTTCTGATATGTATCCCTTTTTTTTCTCTTGCCTAATTGCTCTGGCTAATCTATCCAGTACTATATTGAATAGAAGTAGTGATAGTGGAAATCCTTATCTTGTTCTTGATTTTGAGGAAATGCATTTTTTCCCCACTTAGTATACTGGCTGTTGGTTTGTCATAAGTAGCTTTTATCATGTTCAAATATGGTCCTTCTATATCTTTTTTCTCCAGAGTTTTCATCATGAAGGGCTGCAGGATTTTGTTGAAAGCTTTTGCTGCATCTATGTATATGATTGTATGGGTTTTTTTACCTTGTTTCTGTTTATGCAACGTATTACAATGGTTAATTCATGTATGTTAAACCATCCTTACATCTCTAAGAAGAAACCTACTTGATAATGATATGCTCTTTTTGATTATGTGCTGCATTGTATTTGATAATATCCTGTTGAGGATTTTTGTATCTTTGTTCACTAAGGAGTTTGGCTTATAGCTCTCTTTTTTAGTTGGTGTTATGGTTTGGGACTAGATGTCCCCCAAAGCCTCATGTTGTCATAGATAGGCACATCTAGAATATATGATGCTAGGATTAAAGGGATGTGATTACTAAACTACCACATGTGACTGACTGGCTTGGTACCACCCTAATCTGAGTAGTCTGAATAAGATAAAAGGATCAGAAAGACAGTATGAAGGCCCATTATTACATTTGCTACCTTGTGCAGGCTATGTTCTTTCTCCTCTGTGATACCTGTTACCAATCCCTGCACTGGAGCCAGCCAATTATGGACTCAAACTTCTATAAACTATAAGCCAAGTAAACCTTTCCCTCTTTTTAACTTTGAGTGTGGAGTATTTTGTCTCAGTAACAAGAGAAAAGTAACTAACACAACTGGATATTTGTTCAGTTTTGGGATCAGGGGAATACTGGCTTTCGTAAATGAATTTTGGAGCACTCCCTTTCAATTAACTAAAGAGTTTGAAAAATACTGGTGATATATTATCCTAAAAGATTTTGTAGAATTCAGCAATATATCCATCAAGTCCATGTTTTGTTTTGTTTTGTTTTGTTTTGTTTTTTCCTAATTGGTAGATTCTTTGTTACTGTGTCAGTTTCATTGCTTGTTGCATGCTTAAGCATACTTACGTCTTCTTGGGTTAGTTTTAGTAATCTGTATGCATCTAGGAGTCCATCCATTTCTTCAAAATTTGTTTATTTGTTAGAATATATATATTTTTTTTTTTGAGACAGGGTCTCATTTTGTAGTTCAGGCTGGCCCTTAGCTCACTGTGTAGCCCAGGCTATCCTCAAATTCAGCAATCCTCCTGTCTCTGCCTCTCAAGTCCTAGGTGGAATTTAATTTTTCATAATAGTTATTACCTTTTGGATTTTTAACAGAGTTTGTTGTGATTTTACCTTTTTCAGGTTTAATTGCATTGGTGTCAGTCTTTTTTCTCTTTCTCTTTGTAAATCTGGCTAAAGGATTATCTGTTTTATTTATTCTTGCCAGGGATGTTCTCAGCAGCATAGCACTTGCCTGGCAAGCACAAGGCCCTGAGTTTGATCCCTGGTACCAAAAAATAAATAAATAAACACACTATCATATTTTATGTATTCTTTCAAAGAAGCAACTCTTTGATTTGTTGATTTTTTTTTCAGTGCCAGGCATTGAACTTGGGCCCTTGTGCATCCAAGGTTGGTGTGGTACAACTTGAGCTAAATTCCCAGCCCATGATTTGATTTTTAAATTTTTTCTAGTCTTAACTTCATTGTTTTCTACTCTCATCTTTATAATTCCTTCTTTAAATTCAGTTCGGTGCTGGCTTGTTGTTTCTCAAATATCTTAAGATTTCTTAAAATGTTATATATTTTGGTTTGCTCTGTTTTTCTAAAGTGAGCATTCTTTGTGATGATTTTTCCTCTTAGAACGGCTTTAAAAAAAAAAAGAACTGCTTTCATAGTTCCTATAAGTTCTGGTGAATTGTATAGTCACTGTCATTAACCTCCAGAATTTGTTTTAATTTCTTCTTTGATTTATTCTGTGACCCATAGATGTTCAAAATTATGTTGTTAATTTTTCAAGAGCTTTTGCCTTTCCTGAAATTTCTTCTATTTTTTATTTACTTTTTCACCCCACACTGGTCTGATAGATGCATGGAGTGATTTCAATTCTTTTATATTTACTTAAGCCTGCTTAAGCAGGCTTTGTAGGCTAGTATGTGATCTATTTTGGGAAAAGTACTATGTTCTGCTGAAGAGAATGTATGTTTTGTTTAAGAGAGTGGAATACTCTATAAATATTAATCTAAATGTTCAAGACGTACTTCACAGCTGATATTTCTTTATTGAGTTTTCATTTAGTTGGGCTCTCTCTTTGTGAAAGTGGTATGATAAAATTCCCTACCATGATTGTGTTAATGTTTATTTGATCTTTTAATTTCAGCAGTTTCTGTTTTATAACAATAGGTGCTCCAATATTTGGTGCATATATGTTTATCAATGTTATCTCTTCCAGTTGGATTGTTCCTTTAACCATATAGCAACCTTTTTTATTTATTTTAATCAGTTTTAGCATGAAATTTACCATGTCTGATATTAGAATTGTTATCTCTACTTGTTTGGGGGTCCTGGTGCATGAAATATTTTTTCCATTCTTTTATTTTTAGAACATGAATAGCTTTTTTAATTAAATGAGTTTCTTGAATGCAATAGAGTGCTTTTTGATTCAGTCTCAAAATTTGTGTCTTTTTTTTTTTTTTTTTTTTTGAGACAGGGTCTCGCTTTGTAGTTCAGGCTGGCTCTGAGCTCACTATGTAGCCCAGGCAAGCCTCGAACTCAGCAATCCACCTGTCTCTGCTTCCCGAGTGCTGGGATTACAGGTGTGAGCCACCACGCCCTGCAAAATTTGTGTCTTTTAATTGGAGAGTTAAACCCATTAATATGAACAGATATTACTGAGATGTGTTGATTATTTACTATCATTTTTCTTATTTATCTGCTGGTCAGTTCTCTTCCTGTCATTTTTGTTGCTGTTTATCCAGCAGCCTTACTTGGAGTTTTTACTTCCTCTGCATTTTTAGCTGTGTCAGTTTCATTATTTCTGTCAAGAATACCCTTAAGTATTTTCATGAGTACTGATTTAGAACTTATATATCTTTTGAGCTTGTCTCTTTTGTATAAATACCTTGTACCTCCTCCTATTTTGAAGGATAGCTTTGTTGAATAAATTAATATGGATTGGAAGTTATTTGCTCTTAAGGCTTAAAATACTTCAAGCTTTGCTGGCCTTTAGGGTTTGTGCTGAGAGGTCTGCTGTGATTCTCACTGGTTTACCTTTAGTGCAATTATTTTTCCCTTTTGGCTTTAAAAATTTTGAGTATGACTATCTGGTACCTTAATAAGATATGTCTTGATGAGCTTCTTTTCTCATCATATTTGTTTGGGGTTTTATAAATGCCACTTTCTTGTATGTTAAACTCCTCTTATACTGGCAAAATTTTCTTCTATGATTTCTATAAATACATATATGCTAGCTTTTAGTTTTTTTCTCTGATGCAAATCAGCTGTAAAGTGGTCTTATTGTCATCTGGTAGCTGCTGGGTAGTCTCTTGTTCTCTCATTTCTTGGTGGTTTCTTTAAGTACTTCATTGTAATTCACTATTTCGTCCTCAATTTCAGATGCTCTGTCTTCATATCGGCCATCTCTGAAATTTTTAAATTCTGCACTGTTTTTTTATTTCAGATATTTCTATCTTACATCTTTCTGAGGACTCTGTACCCTTCTTAAATTTTCATTATAGTTGGAACTGTTTGGGTTAGCTCGTTCAGGTTTTTACCGATTTCTCCACAACTCACTGTGGATGTACAAGTGTGGAGATTCTGTGACTGATACGGTAAGATGTTGCCTCCCCATGAATAACTTTCAGTTTTGTGTGTCCAGTGCTTATATTACACCTCCTGTTATTTACTTTAAGTGATTTGGACTCTGTCCCTGTTTTTCTAAAATGACTACTGCTTATAACATAATCAACTCATTCAATCATACTGCACTTCTATCTGATTGTCCTTGCTGTTACGTTTCCCCTACTAGGCCATACTGTATGCACACACTATGACCATTTATTATTTGGAATTGTTCTTCTTTGTGCTCACTTTGGCAGCACATATACTAAAATTGGAATTGTTCTTCAATGAGGGAGGTGAAGTGGAAGTTAACACCAAATAAGAAATGAGTGGCTGTAGAGGAGCTAAGTACAGGAAATTAAAAATGGGAGGAAGAGTTTATGTATTTGGAAAAAGAATAAAGAAATATGGGCAATAGTATTTATTTGGGGGGTTGAGGTTAAAAAGACTAGAAAGGAAGCTGAGACTAGAGAGAGAAACTAGACAACTATTAAATCAGAGCCAATGAAAGAAAAATGCACAAAAGTATAAACCTAATAAACACAGAAAAACCATAAAAGGACATAACATAACCCCTTCACTACTAAATAAACCAGTAAATAAACAAAAACTCGAACATAAGATATCCAATGGGAACACAGATTAAATATTTCAGTGAGACAGACATATGTGATTCACCATGTAGCTTCTTTGCCAGAGTCTGAGCGCTAACAGTAACCCCTCTGAACCCTCCACTCTACAGAGAGCTGAAGTTAACTTAGACTCAGGACTTCTTCCTGAGGTTGCAGGGATTCTTACGTAGTCTGATCCACTCCAAGTTCTTGGGTAGAAGCTCTTGCTTGGGGTCCTTCTCCCTTGGTGTGATAGTAGAATTGTCAGACAGCGTCACTGGCATAACATTGTCCACTGAATCAGGAGTATCCCAATGCAATCAAATCAGCCCTAGTAGTAATAACCTAATTCATTATGGTAGTATCTATCAGGCAATGCTGAGAACATACCACCTTTTCACTGTGAAGGGCCACTCTGTTTTCCTTGCAGGTTCCAACTGTCACTGATTTCCTCTGTCCCAATACGGTTCTCCTTTCTGCCATTCAGATGGCTGCACTTGCCACCTTAAAGACCACCATCACCACATTTCCATACTCTTCCTTCAGGTCATCCCTGCATGGCCAAGTGACTGACACTGATTCAGTTTGTCAACCTCAACAAATAAAAAGGCTGGTATCCTAATAGAATTGTATGGAACCTGTAGCTAAACTGGGGAGTACTGTCACCTAAATATTCAGTCATGATTCATGAACATGTGATATTTTCTACTTATTTAGATCCTTAATTTCTTTCAACAACACTTTGTTTTCAGAGTATACATTTAGCACTTATGAATATGGTTTTTAATAAGTATTTTATTCATTTTGATGTTATTTAAATATGAATGCTATTTAAACATATTAGTATGCCATGTTTAATTTATCCATTCACTAGTTGATGAAGTTTTGTGTTGTCTCCACTTTGTAGCTATTACAAATAGTGCTACTATAAACATTTGTGGGGAGTTTTCTTGCATTATTCAGTAAACTTTATTGGTACATTATATAAACAGCTCACAATCACACACAAAAAAAAATTTGTGTTTAATGCCGGACGTGGTGGCTCACGCCTGTCATCCCAGCACTCGGGAGGCAGAGACAGGAGGATTGCTGAGTTCACGGCGGCTTGCCTGGGCACCATAGTGAGCTCAGGGCCAGCCTGAACTACAAAGCGAGACCCTGTCTCCAAAAAGCAAAAAAAAAAAAAAAAATTTGTGTTTTGTGCTGACATGTGTTTACACTTCTAGCAGGTAATCCCTACAAGTAGAATTAGTGAGTCATGGACACTTTTATGTTTAACTCTTTGAAGAACAACCAGATTGCCTTCCATTGAATTCCACTTATCTGGAACTGATTTCCCAATTTCATTTTTCATTTGTTTACTGCAAGTAAATAGAGGGAATTTTAATTATTTCTTCCTTTCCTATCTGGGTTGTTGCCAAATTTCCCTGGAGAGAATCTCTAGTACAATGTTAAGGAGATACAAAAGCACAAACTTTTTTGGTTTGTTTTTTGTTTGTTTTTTTTTGGTCAGAGTCCTGCTTTGTACGTCAGGCTGACCCTCGCTCACTATGTAGCCCAGGGTGGCCTCAAACTCACAGCAATCCACCTGCCTCTGTCTCCTGAATGCTGGGATTACAGGCGTGAACTACCATGCCAGCACTGTGGGATGTGCTACTGATTGCTGGTGGGTGTGATTCACCATGCCCGGCTTTGTGGTATGTGGTTACCAGGGTTCAAACTTGGGACCTTGGGCTTTCAAGGAAGATGCCAGAACCACTGAGCTAAATCCCCGGCCCCACATAAATCTTTTTTTTTTTACACTTGATTTTGGTTAGAAAATATGCAATCTTTCACAATAAGTATGATAATAAACTGTGGGTTTTCCACAGGTGTCCTTTATTAGGTTGAAGAATCTCCTTTCTATTTTAGTTTGTTCTGTGTTTTTATCATGAAAGTTGTTGGATTTTTGTCAAATGATTCTTCTGTGTCTCTTGAGATGATTGTGTGGTTTTGCTATCATATAATATATTACAATAATTGACTTTCATATGTTGAACTAACTTTGCATTTCTGGAATAAATGTCATTTGATTATAGTCTATAATTATTTTGTATGTATCTGGTTTCTGTTTATTAGCATTTCAGTGGAGACTACATTCATATTTACAAGAAACATTGATCTGTGTTTCCCTTGTGTTATCTTTCTCTATTTTAGTATCAGAACAACAGCCTTCAAAATGAGTTTATATTTCCTTTTCTCTTTTGTGGAAGAACTTACTTCTTATGTCAGTGTTTGATAGAACTAGGTGATGAGCCATCTGGATCATAGCTTTTCTTTGCAAGTACTTCATTGTTATTATCACTAATTCAATCTCTTTATCTGTTGTGGTTCTATCCAGTTTATCTATTTTTTTCTTGAGTCAGTAGATTGTGTCCCTAAAAATTCTTACATTTCATCTGAGTTATTTAATTTTTTGGCATGATTCATAGGTTCCTTTATGATCCATTCTTTTTAATCTTGTAACTTTAGTAGGAGTGTCCATGCTTCCATTTCTGATTCTAGTAAATGTCCTCTCTCTTATTGCTTTGGTTAATATATTCAAAGCATGTCAAGTTTTTTGACCTTTTCAAAGAACCAGTTTTTATTTCACTGAACCTCTGATAATTTTCTATTCTCTTATTCACTGTTAAGCTTTACTATTTCTCCTTCTTCTGTCAACTTTTGGTTTAGATTGCTTGCTTTAACTTTAAATGCTCTTTTTCAAGTGCAGTAAGGTAGAAGCTAGGATGCTGATTTAAGATATTTCTTCTTTCTTAACCTTGACTTTTACAGCTATACATTTCCTGCTGACCACTACCATGCTGCATCCCCGCCATGTTCTGCTACATCATACCTTCCTTTGCATTCATCTCAAAGTATAGTCTAATTTCATTTTTTTTATTTTTTGACTCACTGGTTGTTTAGGAGTGTGTTGTTTAATTTCCATGTATTTGTGAATCTCACAAATTGATATTGATTTCTAATTTCATTCCATTGCACTAAGAAAGCATATTTTAAATTATTTAAACTCTTCCAGTGTGTTGAGGCTCATGTTATAGCACATGGTTCATCCTGGGGATGTTCCACATGCTATTGAGAAGAATTTATACTGGATGCTTTTGGATAAGGTAACCTATAGATGTTAAGCAATAAGTGGACACTCAACATTTAATCTTTTGTCTTCTGTAAGTTTTATATAGCCCTCTAGTCATCCACTATTGCTTTGTTTCTATAAGAAAATTTTTCTAATGTAGTATTTTAATTTCTTACATGATTTTTTCACTACATTTTCAGTTACTTTTCATTGACTGTCCTCAGGCTTACCAGCTGCTTTTTAGCACATTCAGTTTCAGATGAATACTTACCTACTTTCAGTGATATGTAGAAGTATGTTATTTTTATACAGCTCTATTCTCTTTCCTACCTTTTTGTGTTATTACTGAGATAAATATTTCACACCTACTAATGTTATTGTATCATTTAGTGCTTACTAGAGAAGCAAATTTAATGCAAGATATACAAACATAAAAATGTATAAGACTGGCTTACAGTGCATGCACAGAGTCATGTGTGAAAGAGTGCAAAAAGACTGTCTGTGCAGGACTGTGTGAAGGATCCAGTCACAGGCCTGGAGCTCAGTGTAGTATTCCCTGTGAATCTGCATCAGGAGACTGAAGAGTCTGCTATAAAAGGCTGAGAGGTGTGCGCTAGAAGCTAAAGAGTATGAGCTAGAAGCCAGGAGACAGTGTCTCAGGTGAAAGTGAAGATTGGAGCTCCTCTGAAGAAACAGTAGCAAGACTTTTTTCTTCATTACCCTGTTATACCATTCTGGTGAAAATCCTCCCTTGGGTGGGTCTTCCACACCCAGAACTATGCTGAGATAATTTACTTGGACATTCTCATTCATATCAACATATTCAGTTAATTGTCATAGTTATACACCCAACAATATATATACTTTACTATATGTGGTCATTTCCTTAACCCAATGGTGGTTTCTTCTAACTCTCTGTTCTACACTATTATTAGCAATAATGCTACATTTCAATGTGCTATAAGCCCTACAATATGTTATAAACATATTGTTTTACAGAATTGCTTTGCAAATCAGTTGAGAGAAAAATACATTTATACTATCTCTCATAATTACACAATTGCCATTTTATCTGCTTCATGCCCATCTGTCTCTTCTCTCTGCTTTCCTTTGTCTTACTTTTACTCCCTCCCTTGCCCCTTCTTAGGCATCTATAGACTTTGTGACTTAGAATAAGGAAGATCCAGGTGCATTCAGCACCAGCTGTGGGAGCCAGCAGAAAGCAAGGAGGCCACCGTGTGCCTCTGCCCACCTGGAGGAGCTGGCAGAGGAAGTATATCATGCCTGCACCTGGATCGTATGCCCACCAGATATGAGCCTAACACACTCTTGATGTAATCATCGTCTTCACAGTGGCCTGGCCATGAAGGTACCATCATTCCCTTTGAGTAGATGAGAAAGATGAAATGACTTCTTAACAATGGAAACATTTTTAACATCAGTTGGTTTTATTGCAAGGCCAGAATAGTTGCATTTCCTATGGTGTTGGAAGGGTGTGTATTTTATCCACCACACTCAGGCACATTCCCTTGATGAAAGCCAATGGTAGCTACCATACCTTCTGCAGGGGTGCACTGATAAAGCCACCCAACAGAATGCAAAGACCAGAAGGGGAAATGGGTGCACTTTCTTTCTTTTGCTTTCTTTCTTCATGTCATTCTTTTCTTTCTTTCTTCCTTTCATTCTTTCTTTCCTTCTTGTTTATTTTGGCTTGTTTATTGGTTTCTTGTAATAACAACTCCCTTCACCTCCCCATAAAAGAATGAAGCAAAACCCACAATCAAGCCCCTGCTCCATCCAGCTAGACAGTGTCACCTCAAATTGCAGGCGGTCTTGTTACTTTCCAGTAATGCCTAACAGTGTTCAGTAATGAAACTAATTCAGGCATTAAAAGAGAAGTAACGTAATTCCAGCACTTTGGAGGCAGAGGCAGAAGAATTGCTGAGTTCAAGGCTTGGCTGGGCTACATAATGAGCTCAGGGCCAGCCTAACTACAAAACAAGACCCTTTCTCAAAAAACAAAAAAGAGAGAGAGAGAAGTAATGCATAATATGTAAAAGACATATGAAAATGTAGAAGAGTTCAAAGAAGAAAATATAAATCCCACAAATTTTCCTACTCAGACAAAATTACTTTTAACATTTGGTACACTTCCTTGTGTGCTGTGCTGTGTTGTTTAATTTTTTCTGTATGTTTATATTCAGTGTACTTTTTCCACTTAACATTCCATGAGCATGAGGCATGTCACCAGCATTTCTGCACAAATGTGGTCTTAGAGGCTGCCTGTCGCCACGATTACACTGCCAGACACTTGAGGTCCCTGTTGCAGCCACCTTGTTGCACAAGTGTCCTTTTGAATGTGATCGTGAGGACCCCTGTGCACACTGGTGGAAGAGAGGCTGTGACAAGGAGCAGAGTGGGCTTCAAATTTTGAAAATATGGAGCTAGCAAAGTAATACTTTAGAACCAATGAGAAATAACAAGATGAGATAGGATGCATCAGTCCATGGTCAGCTCCAAAGCAGAGAAGTTCTTGCCAGATTAAAATCCCAGGGACTCCAAAGCAAAATCTACAGTGAACCAAGCCTTGGTGGAGGGAAGGGAGCCACCAGCAGTGCTGAGCAGGTGAGATCTGAGCTGGGGAGGAACAGGGCTGGAGTGGAGCTGTGAGAAAGCAGAAGAGAGCAGTGGCAGAACTTAAGCCCTCACGGGGAGATCAGGCCCCTCTTCAGCCCCCCAAAGGCATTTTATAGAAAAACACAGTACAAGGGGCCAGTGAAGAAGACTAAGGAAGCAGCTGCCTGCAACAGGAATGGGAAGGGAACAACTGTGACATAAGAAGAGATCGGCCAAGAGGACACCATGGTTTGCCATGTCCATTGCCCTCCTTCAGGGAGTAGGAACCTAATTCTATTGATGAGCTCCCTCCTTCTGTTTGGGGAAGAGTGTTAAATGCTCTCTTCTCTGGGTCCTATTCTTAGCCTAACTTCACAGAACCCATCTCATCTGGCCAGGTCCACAAGAGGACGCTGTCCCCTGAAACCTAAGTTCCTCTCTGGTCCTGCCTCAGTGCAATCACCTTCAGCCCTGTGGCTGCTGCAGAGTTTTCCCTGTATCCCCCTTTCCCGGACTTGTCAGCCATCCCTGCTATTTCCTGGAAAATCTTCCCTAAGGCTATAGGCCAGAAACAAACAAAAGCCACAGTTTTCTGAGCCCCTCTGTGCTCCAGGCCCTGAAGACACCTGATGTCTTTATTCTTACACCACCAGAAGAGAATGCCGAGTCTCCAGAACACCCTGGTTACATTGGCTCTTGCCATCTGAGCCCAGAATTCAGTGTCCTCCTTTGCATGCCAACAGTAACCATTCAGGTATAGAAGCCTGGCATTGTCAGTTGGCAGCACCTAGACCAGGTCGGGGAGGAGAGTCCAGACCTAGGGGATGTCAGGATCCCTGTACCATGGAGGTGTTACTGCCATCTCATAGCAGAAGTGAGTACAGCACACAGAACAGCATCTCACTGCCCCTGCAGTCTCCCCCACTACAATAGACACAGAATAAGCCCAGTGAACCTGAGCCCCTCCACGCTTGAATGGACACAGATAGGAGTAGAAGCAACTTTTATGAGAAGTTGCCAGTTATTCCCTTTCATGGAAGAGACTGTAAGTTTATACCTCTTTATAACCCCAGAATTTAGGAAACTGTAAGGCCTGATGTCTTCATGTTCTAAATGATAATGATAATCTCATTTCATACAGCAAGTGTCCAAATTTTTTAACATGCCTTATGGAAAAGTTCATGTCTGAATTTTTCTAACAGTGTGTCACAGATTTCAAAGAAACTGAAGGTAAACTCAAAGCAAAGCAGCCATTCTGAGGGAAGAAGGAAGAGCTCATCCACCATCTTCCATCTTGTCCCTTGTGTTGTCAGCTTTCTGTCACTGTGACTAAATAAGAAAAACAACTTAAAGGAGGAAGGGTTTATTCTGGCTAACAGTTTCAGAGGTTTTTGTTCATGGTCCACTGGCTCCGTTGCTTTTAGGCCTGTGGCAAAGCAGAACACCATGTCAGAAGGTACAGGAAGTGGAGAGGATAACAGAGATCAGAACTGGGGTCTGGAGGCCAGGCCACGCCCAGGACCCACTCATTTTGAAAGGCCTCCACTGACTGGCGGCCCCTGTGGTTACACTCAGCAGGGGGCCACTCCCTTGATAGGGCAGCACCCTCACAACCCCATCACTCCCAAAAACCCCACTGTTCACCAGGGACAAAGCCTCTGGCACAAGGAGCCTCATGGGGAGCATTGCAATTCCCAGCCCCGAGGTGTTCCCACAGCATCTCTGTGGGGCCTTAAGACATGATTTGAAAAGTAGTCTTGGAAGCATTTGCAAACCACTTTCCGACTCAAAGTGTATCATTCCAGTGGTAGAATTGGAACTCCAAAAGTTAGTCCTGTGAGATGATTTCAGCCTCCCCTGGAAGAGGCAGCTCTGGTGACAGCAGCTGATACTCACATCCATGCAGTGTCCCTAACCTCACTCAGCACTCAGCCCTGCAAGTCACGTGCCATGAGCACCATCACACAGATCCAAGAGGAAAATAAGCTCAGGAGGTTAAGTCACTTGTCTAAGTAAAGTGGAGGCAGAATCAAACCTGGACCAGACTCCAAAGTCTACCTTCATGGTCACTGTTGTCCTGGACACCTTCAGAAAAAGCTGCAGCAGAGACACCAGGACAGGATAAAGAGACAGGTATGTGGAAGTCTCTCTGCTCCCTCCTCCAGCCATGACCAGATTTTTGGAGGGTGGCAGAGCTATGATTAACACCCCCCAAACCTAGACAGGAACCTGGGAAGTTGTGGGCCTCAGCTGTGGGGGTTGAGAGTCAGGTGCATGGGGAAGTGGATGTATGTGGTGACCTGGGCATCAGGGGCAGAAGTGGGGGCAGCCTGAGGTCCAGTCTGTGGCCTCGTCCAGCTCATCCAGGGCAGAGCACACAGCAGATGTCATGAGAGGAACCTGGCCACATCCCTAGACAGGGTTTGCACTTGTCTGAGACACCAGAAATGCTCTAGTTACAAAGAGGCGATCATGGCACAAAGGCTGCAGGCTCCCCAGAGATCCTGGGAGGACTCCTTAGAGTACCTGACTTGTTCATCCCCCTCTCACTGCCCACACAGGCTCCCCATCTATTCATCCAGGTCACGATCCATCTCAAACTCTCATGCAATTAAAAGGGCAGCCAGCACTCACTATGTCCCAAGGCCCTACTGGGGACTGGGCAGACAGCAGTGGGCCAGTGATGCGCATGCCAGGTAGAAGGGCTGCCACATATAACTGGAGACTCTGCTTACGGAGGGGCAGCAGGACCTCAAGGGGCTGAGGCTAGGGGTAGTGATAGACAAGACTCCTCAGCTTCCCAGCCCATCACAGATCTGAGAGGAAAGAATCAGAAAAGGACAAGTCCCTGGGGTGGGAACATCAGAAACACTCCCAGTCTGGGTCCTAGACCGCCCAACAGAATGTGGTCATTCTTCAGAGTCACCCACTGAGCTCAGAATGAAGCTGTGGGCCAGAGATTTAGCTCAGTGGTTCCTGCACCTGCCTAGCAAGTGCAAGGTCCCTAGATTGATCCCCAGTAACCACATACAACAATACTGGGTGTGGTGACTCACTCCCACAGCAATCAGCACCAATCACATACCACATCTGGATGTGGTACACATACCACATCTGGATGTGGTACACATACCACAATTTGGATCCCAACATTTGGGAGGCAGAGGCAGGAGGATTGCTGAGTTTGAGCCTTGCCTGGGCTATATAGTGAGCTCAAGGCCAGCCTGAACTACAAAGCGAGACTCTGTCTTAAAAAAAAGAGAAAAAAAAAGAATGAAGCTTAGACTGTGCAGCAAGGCCACAGAGCCCTGATGACATGGCATAGCCTTGCTTTTAATCTGCCAACCTCCCACATTGTGTGCATATGAACCTGCCCTATGTTTACCATTCCACCTGATGGGGCATTGCCAGTCCATGGCTGTCCACCCAGCCCCTGGAAAAGCCCACAGGGGGAACCTTAGGGACACAAGTGTGCCAATGTGGTCATGGGAGCTCCAAGAGGCCACATCAGTGGGACCCAGTTGAGTTCAGCTCCACTGAGCTGACTGGCAGGCTTTGAGCTAGAGAAAGGGCTGGCAGAGCCAAGGAGCAAGACTTCTCAGTTGCCCTCTCTGCAGGGTCCAAGCTCCCAATGGTGCCCTGCCAGTCTGGCCTGGACAGCTACGTGAAATGGAGTATGGCAGTCCCTCCTTGAGCCGTCAGAGGAAGGACCCATCCAAATGTCTCTCGCCCCCAGACCAGCCCCAGACAGCTGCAAGTGTCTTTGTCCGGCCTTTGCGCATGAGGCTCAACCCACACCTTCCTCCAGCTGCATCCCAGCTGTGCAGACACAGAGGTGAGATAGTGGCTGCACTCAGCTCCTGCTGTCTGGGCCCAGCACACAAGGACCTGTGTGCCCCGGACTGGATGTGGCCAGCACAGTGGTAGTGGACATTTTTGCACCCTGTGACCATCTCTTGCATGACAGTGACTGGAAAAGGACAGCTCTGTCATCAGCCACAGAGCTGAGCATTCCACAGAGACAAGTACAGAGCAATATGCAAGTCTGGTTTGGGCTTCTTCTAACACAAATATCAATGGAAAGCCCCCGCTCCGCTCTCAGGAAACCCAGTCATCTGTCAAGGCATGGCGCATGATCAAGAAAGACATCTCCTTCCGCCCTCCAGAACCACATCATTAATCTCCTGCAAAGGCCAACAGGCCCAAAAGCACCATCTGCAGAAAATTGGATCATGTGACACAGTGGCCACTGGTCTTCTCAGCCTCATCTCACCACAGACAGACATCGGCACCCTCAGCAGAGGCCCCCACAGCACAGGACATGCAAGCTAAGGGTCAGGTGGGCAGAGGCCAGCAGATCTGTCAGGAGCACTATGTCTTCAGAGAAGGAGGATCAAAAGAGCCCTGGCTCCTCCAGGGATACAAGGGAGGAGGCAAAAGGAAAGAAGAGAAAAAGAGAGAGGGTGCAGCCCAGCCAAGACCCAGAGGCCCTGGGGACTTCATAAAGCGTTGCTCTGCTCTGATGCACACAAGTTTGAAGCTGGAAGGAAACTCAGAAACAATTTCCTGCAGTACTCTGTTCTGTTTCTCAGAGAAAACTGAGAACAGAAAACTAAGAACGACCTTACGCTTGCCAGGAATGATAGCGACAAGCCTGGAGTGGCTGTCAGCACCTGGCTGCACGCATAGCCTGCTCATGTAGCAGAGGCCAGTGCAAGGGTTCTGAGGCATCGCTTCTGTGTGCACAGCTAGCTTCACACTAAGCACACATGCATGACAGATGGCAAGTGAACCATCACACAGGACTTAGTTCATGTAAACTGTGGTTTAAAAAAAAAAAAGCATGCAATGTGGAAGGGTCGTGTAATCAAGGCACCTCGCTTCAGCTGGGCCTGGGGAGCAGGGAGGACTTTCCTCCAGGTGACACTAGAGCCAAACTTGAAGAGTTCGCCAGATAAAAAAACAGGTGGGGAGAGTTCCAGGGAGGGAGGAAGGCTCCACCTCCTGTCCCTTTCCCTCTTCCAACAGAGAATTGGCTCCAGTCAAGCTGACCCCATTTCCGGCCTTCCTGAGCAATATGATCATTACCTCCCCGGGCCTGTTCACATCCCACCCTAGACAGTTCCTCTGGCCAGGGATATCCGGATCCCAGACTCCTCCAAACCCATCACTGTGTTGAGTAAGTGGAAGCCCAGAACTCCAGGCTCACCCCATGTCAGCAGCCACAGAAGTGGACACACCACAGACTTCCAGTAAAGAATGGATGAATTAATGAATGAAAATATCCATCAGCCCTGACAAAATACACCACAGGAAACCCCGGTGTTCCTGTCCTCCTCTGGCCAGCAGTCCATACCAGCCTGGCCCACAGGATGTCTTCTAGAATCCTGAACAAGCACCCAGGCCCTTCTCACAGGTGAGAACAGCTATTTTACAGCCTGTTCCCCCCTAGGACTCTTCTGTTCAGTAATCAAAATCCTGCCTTATTGGGGGCCGGAGGGTTAGCTCAGTGGTTCCGGCGCCTGCCTTGCAAGCGCAAGGACCTGAATTCGATCCCCGGTAACCACATATAATGCTGGGCGTGGTGGCTCACGCCTGTAATCCCAGCACTCGGGAGGCAGAGACGGGAGGATTGCTGAGTTCGCGGTGGCTTGCCTGGGCACCATAGTGAACTCAGGGCCAGCCTGA
>PVIC010036492.1:0-18558 GCA_004025085.1 Thryonomys swinderianus
TTTTTTTTTTTTTTTTTTTGGTGGTGCCAGGGATCGAAACTTTATTTTTTAACAGAAAAACCTTTAATTGGAAAGTTAGAGGCAAGGTAGAGAAAGCCATAGCTTGGGTTGCTACAGGAAGTACGCTCTGGTTCAGGGGTTCAGGTGGGTCACCTGCATAGGCTGGAGGCCAGTTACCAAGGATTAGCTTTAGGGGTAGAGTCTGGTTGATCTTTATCTCAGACCTGGTGCCTAGTTCTGCAGTCCTTATGGCTGAGGGATGGTTTCCTTCCCAGGAAAAGGTTGTCTCTGGTGGTCTTTGTTATGGGGTACTTGGCGTTTCCAGGAATCCAGGTGACCAAGGCTTAGGACATGCTCCGAGTTTCTGGGTATAGTTGATTCTCCTGTAAACTTATCTTTTGTCCTCCATCTATATCAGGCATCTGTTATCTGTAAGCCCAAGTGAATACTCATGCTTCATAGTTGGGACTTTGGCCAAAGTGCATTACTGTTCCTACATTCCCTCATTTGTAAAATGGGGATCATGAGATTGATGTAAAGGTGAGATGATTTAATAAGAAACCCTTAGGACAGGGTCTGGCTCATGGCAAGAGCTATGTATTGTGTTGATGGGTGACCCACCAAGAGTAATGTTTACAAGGTTTTGCTAAATGAATATCAGTGATGTATTTCTTGGTTTATGATATAAGGATGTTGTAGGCTTGTAGTACCTCATCATATAAAGTATCTACTTAATAAGGATTCCCTGAGATCTTGTAATGGGAACAGTTGTGCTGCTTCTTAGTGATGATCTGACTTACTGTGAACCTCCAGTTATTGGTCCCTTTGTCCTTCTTACTTTTTGGAATCTCTGTGCTTTTCTGTAGAAAAGTTTTTTTTTTTTGAATTTAATTATTTTACTTTCCAAGTTTAACCCTTAGGATCATTTTATTTCCCCTTTATGTGGATATTTTAATTTTTTGTTCTGTTTTATGCCTTGTTAGAATGAGAAAGAGGAGTGAAGAATTGGTATAAAAAATTATCACATAGAGACTTCTGTTTAAACACGATAAGTTAAAGGCACATTTTATTTGTGTGCCTTCCAGAAATTCTGATAAAATGGGTGAAAGGCTTAAGTGCATTAATATATCAGAACCAAAAGAAATACTCACGTAAAATAAATGAGAGAACATGCTGTTTGTGAGATAGGGAGAATTTAATAGTTTTGGAAGCTGGGAAGGAAATGGAAGAGTAACAACTGATTTAGTGGTATGAAGAAAGCTTAAATGTAAGTGCACTTGGGAGCAGTAGGATGAAGAAAAAGAATAAGCCAGTTCCAGTTCCAGTATTCCATCAGTCATAAAAGGTAAGGAATTGGAGCTATCAGGTAAATCTGGGTTCAAAGGTTTAGGTAAGGCTATGAATACAGAATTGATTTAAAGTTTAAGAAGCTTAATATTGAGTCCTGTCTTCCATCTGTATGGCTAGTTGAACACTTCTTCCATAAAACAAAGAAGGGAAGTGTATTTCTTGGTAGTGTTGAACCACTGATGTCTGGGGTTTTTTGGGTCATTTTTTGCTTTTTTGTTTTTCTTAAAGTAATAAACTGAATGATGGATATTGTACTGAATGAAAACAGTAAGGTTATGTGAAAATCCATGGAAGAGTATTGAGATCCCATTTCCTCTGCTATTTGGTTTCCAGCATGTTGGTACCTGAGCTCCTATTCCTGGCATAATACTTGTCTTAGTTACTTTTCTCACTCCTGAGACAAAACACTTATACCTAAAGTTAAAGGAGAAAAGGTTTATTTTTGGTTCACAGTGTGTAGAGATTTCAGTCCATAATCAGCTGGCTCCAAGGCAGGTTAGAATGGCAGAACAGGCAGGAGGCAGCAGAAGACAGGCAGCAGTATCAAGTGACTTCTTTCTTTGTGTCTCTTATATTCTGTCCACCCTTAGGGATATCTGCACATCCTGAGGGCAAGTAATATTCAACGACCTACAGTGGGGCTTTGCATTATTCACACCCTGAATTATGCCAAACCAGTCAGTGGGCTAATACCGTAATAATACATCCTTCGATCCCAGCATCACACACTCTAGATCCAACCACCTCTGAAAAGCCCCACCTATGACTGCATGAGGCTTTGTGGGGACATTTAAACATAAGCTAGAGCAATGTTGAAATTGATCTTATTAGTAGAAAAGACTTATTATACTGAGGTTTCGGATATGCTGATTAACTGAGCTTCATTCCTATCCTATAAAAGTGAAGCTAGCTGCTGGAAAAGACTCATCTATTTTTTTGTCCTTTTGGGCTACTCAACCAAAAAAGAGAACTCACAGAAGACTGAAGATTTTACTATCTTGAAGGATTGAGAAAACAGTAAATCTATAAAATAAATTGGATGCTTTTTATTTTTTTGAGATAGGGTCTTACTTTTGTAGTTCAGGCTGGCCCTGAGCTAGCCCATGCTAACCTCAAACTCACAGCAATCCTCCTGCCTCTGCCTCCTGAGTGCTGCGATTACAGGTGTGAGCCACCATACCTGGTATTGTGGTATGGGTCCTGATTGCTGGTGGGCGTTGTGTCACCACACCCGGCATTGTGCTATGTGGATACCGGGATTGAATTTGGGACCTTGCATTTGCAAGGCTGATGCTGGAACCACTGAGCTAACCCCCCTGCTCCCTGAATGTGTATTTTATAATATGCATTTGGATATAAAAAAAGATTGAAATAAAGACTGATAGAAATAATCTCCTTGGACCAGAGATTTAGCTCAGTGGTCCTGGCACCTGCCTAGAAAGCGCAAGGTCCTAAGTTCATCCCTGGTACCACATACAGCAGTACCGGGTGTGGTGACTCATGCCCACCACCAGTCAGCACCACATAGGACAGTGCCAGGCGTGGTGGCTCATGCCCGTAATCTCAGCACTGGGGAAGTAGAGGCATGAGGATTACTGAGTTCAAGGCTTGCCTGGGCTACACAGTAAGCTCAGGGCCAGCCTGAACTACAAAGCAAGACCCTGTCTCAAGAAAAAAGAATTAATATCCTTGGCTGAGAACGAGTCTTGATATAGCACTTGCCTAGCATTTGTAAGGCCTTGGATTTGATTCCTAGTACCACCAAAAATAACAAAACCTTGAAAAAGTTAAAAGATAAGGAGAAAGAACTCTCTGTAAAGAAAAAAATAGGACTGAAGAGATAAGAGAGGAAAATTCAAAGCTCGGCCAAGGAGTGTTAGTGTCCAACTAGAGAGAAAATGAAGAAATTGTGTTAAAAGATATGTCTAGAATGTCTTTTCAGAATGTATTGTATGTTTCCATATTGAAAAAATTCTCTTCAAGTACTAAATGAAAGTGATAAAAAAGGATAAATCCAGAGGTCATCATTATGAACACTAAAAATTTAGAGGAAATTCTAAAATATTTCAGGAAAATCAGAGCATGTTGAAAAATTTGGGAGCCAGATTAGCAGTAAATCAATATTCAAAGCTGGAAAGTGGTACATACAGTATAATACCTTCAGGGTTCTTAGGGAAAGTTAATTTTCATTTAGTTTTGTATATAGAGGGAAATTACTATGTTGTTTTTGTGAGCTTTTGGAGGACATGACGTAGCGATCTGAGAGTGTAAACCAAGGAGAGAAGTACTTTATAAATTGCCAACTTCATTCCAAATTGTATTTTTTTTTTTTTGCAGTTGTATTTTTGTTTTTGTTGTTGTTTGGGCTTTTGAGACAGGATCTTGCTTTGTAGTTCAGGCTGGCCTCGACCTTACAGTCATCCTCCTGCTTCAGCTTCCTGTGTGCTGGAATTACAAGCGTGCGTCACCATGCCTGGCTTCCAAACTGTATTTTTTTCTGGGTATTGGGGGGTCAAACTCAGGGCCTTGCGCTTGCAAAGCAGGCTCAGCACCACTGAGTTAAATTCCCGGCCAAAACTTCCTTTCTTAATTTTAGGTGTTTAGTGTTATTGACCTCTTAGTTCATACTCTCAGATTCATTTGCTTGTCTCCTGCAAAATCAAAGCTAACTCTGGGTAGATGGAGGGGCTTCATCATCCAAATTACCATCTCAGCTTATAGAGGTATGTAGGTGTCTTTGATAGTAAGGGACAGTATAGGGGAGAGAATACAACAAGAAAGGGCGTAGACCTGGACCTCTCTCTCACGTGTGGAAGTGAAACTGGATTTCCACCTTCTGCTGCCAGCTGATGCGTAGTCTGTATTCATCTGAGCGTAGGAGAGGTAGAAATGATGAAATATATCCTAGACCCAGGAAGTTTGGAGGGATTGCTTGTCTGTAAAGGGAAACACGTAACTTTTAAAGTCCTATTTTACCACGCCAGTTATAACAATTTTATAACAGTACTTCATTTCTACCTTGTTTCATTCATTCATTTGTTTAATTTTTTTGAAGCCATTCTCTATGGATCTCTAGTGTTTCTGGGGTATATTGTGAACAGAAACACTGATTGCCTTTTTATTCTGGACTATTTATCTTAGGATGGTTATATAAAAACCCAGGAAGATGGAATCTTCTGGGTAGTTATGTTTATTCTCAGGTATAAAAGATGATGTACATTCCAAAAGCTTAGTTTCTTAATTATGATTCAAATATACTGCATGTAGAGTATTTACCTGATGTCTTCTTGTTAACCTTATGAGACTTGAGGGCCAAGGTAAACTAAGCAAAACATGTTGCTCTTGCTATTTTTTTTCTCTGAAGAGAATTCTTGTATCTAATCAATGTTACGACTTTTTCCAGGACCCATACAAAGTAATAGGCTACCTTGTTAGCATTTGTTACTGCTGAGTTAAGTATTCTTTGTATGCTTTGGACACAAATGTTGGATTAAATATAACTTACAAATATTTTCTCCCAAACTGTAGGCTTTTCTTTACATTAATGACAGTATGTTTAAAAGAGCAAATGCTTATAACTTTGGTGGATTCTGATTCATTGATTTTGTGTGTGTGTGTGTGTGTGTGTGAGAGAGAGAGAGTTGTGCTCTGTTCAAGTTTTAAAGCCATGTATATGTGTTACTATGATTAATCACAATTTTTAAAATCTAGAAATGTGATTTTTCACTATAGAAAGAAAAATCCTATTTAGAGTTCAAAACAAAATTCTTTTTTTTTTTGAGACAGGGTCTCGCTATGAAGTTCAGGCTGGCCGTGAGCTCACTGTGTAGCCCAGGCAAGCCGCCGCGAACTCAGCAATCCTCCTGTCTCTGCCTCCCGAGTGCTGGGATTACAGGCGTGAGCCACCACGCCCGGCACTGTGGTATGTGGCATTGATTGCTGGTGGGCGCGAGTCACCACGCCCAGCATTCCTTGTGGTTACCGGGATTGAACTCAGGACCTTGCGCTTGTGAGGCAGGCGCCGGAACCACTGAGCTGAATCTCTGGCCCCAAAACAAAATTCTTAAATCTAACAAAGTACTATTTTTTCTATCATTGGTAGTCAATTTTTCAAATACATTCCTTGTCTTTTCTCTAACCCCCAAATATTAAAATACACTAATGTCATGCTGAGAGTACTTTTTGTTGTGCTTGGCTTCAGTTTTTTGCTAATTTAACATTTGTACAGACTCTGAATTTACTCTGTACATCACTTCCTTTAAGCAGTGTGCTAGTTTGGGCGGACTATAGTGATCTCTTGAAACTTTGTGTCATGTTAAAATGTTACTTAAAAATGGCCTGCATTGTTTTATGTCCTTAATTGGTACCTAATGGGAACCAATGTGGGGAGGGTACTGAACTTAGATTATTTTTTCCTCAGTGTTAAGAATTTTTGGGATGATCTAGTTTAGCACCCACATTATACAGGTAAAGAAATCAAAACAAAAATATTTTAGTGACAAGGCACCAATATTTGAGCACCTTGTTATGCAAGAGACTTTTCATTGTGTTTTTTTCCCATCTGAATATTCTCCTATTGCCTTGTTACATTTTTAATCCCACTCTCTTTTAGTACTGGAGATGTCCTCCATGATCTTTGTACTGCCACATTGCCAGTCCTTTTTATCTTTTATTTTGAAATAGTGTCTCACTAAGTTATCCAAGTAGGACTCAAATTTGAAATTCTTTTTCCTCCGCCTCCCAGCCATCTGAAAACTCTTTATGTATGTAGATGAACTTAAATTAGTTTTCATAAAATGATTTAGAAAGTGAAGATAATCACTATTTCTTCTTAATGAATAGTCCTGAAACACTTAAAAGTATTATAATAGATTAAATATTTTTTCTTAAAATCTGAAAAATGGACTGAGCTGTTTTACATATTTTTAATATGTTGTCACTTTAAATATAGATGCCAGATAAACTGGCATTTAATGTTTTAGTCCTCAAATATTTGCAGTAAGAGGTTGTAGTTGCAAAACTATGACATTTTTGAGTTGCTTGACTTTATTTTGAGAATTACTAGCATGTTTGAATATTTGATGCTATCGGATTTTATTGTGTCAAAGTAATTACATAAAATATTTTGGACAATAGATTCAGTTGACAAAGAACAATCACTTTTAATTATAGGTCATAAACAGTCTTTCAAATCATTTTCTCTATAACTGCCTTCAACTAGTTTTAAAATAGGAAACAGGATTGAGAGTGTAGCTCAGTGGGGTAGTCCTTTCTTAGCATGTGAGAGGTCTAGGTTCAAGCCATAGTACCACATCAGGGAGGAAGAGTTAAAATAGAAGCCAGAAAGAAATACTAGAATTAGCTGTTGTGCAGTTGGATTCATCTTTTTCCCTTCTTGCAGGCCCTCTGGTGATGTTCTTGAAACATTCAATTTCCTAGAAAATGCTGATGACAGTGATGAAGAAGAGGAAAATGACATGATTGAAGGCATCCCAGAAGGAAAAGACAAACATCGGATGAATAAACACAAAGTAGGAATATATTTTTTGTTTTTATTAGCTGTATACTCTTACTTTTGAATAGTAATTTTTGAGATGTCTGAAGTTTCTTTGGGAGTAAGCCATTATTTTTATAGCATCACTTGAAAATTTTATATTGTCAGTTCTTACCACATTATAAACATTTGATAGGAATTACCTGCTGCATTATTCACTAAATGGACCAGAAAGTATCTATTTTCAGAGGACTGGTAATCCAGTAGTTTAGAAACCTTAAAAAGTGATACTTTTTCACTCTGGCCACATTTAAGAAACATCGGTGAAATCTGTTTCTTCATACACAGTACACAAATGATAAGTTAACTGAAGCTATAATAGTGATACTCCTAGCCTGGGTGGATGGTAAATAGGTGATAACATTCACATTCTTTGGTAAGGATTAACAAAAATTTACTTATGCTTTTAACCTAAGAAATGGATTTATCCGTTTCAGTGATGAGGTAGATTCTATGGGAGAAAAAGTACAGTATATTAATTTTTCAGTTGCCAAAGTAGCATTCGATATGTTGAATTTTATTTTAAGAGTAAGTTAAGAGGGCCCGGGGATTTAGCTCAAGTGGTACCGCACCTACCTTGGAAGCATAAGGGCCTGAGTTCAATTCCCGGTACCACAAAAAAAAAAAAAAAATCAATAAAAGTAAGTTAAGGGCTAGAGATTTAGCTCAGTGGTTCCAGTGTCTGCCTAGCAAGTGCAAGGTCCTGAGTTTGATCCGCATACACTCTACCTGGTGTGGTGACTCATGCCCACCAGCAATCAGCACATAATACAGTGCCAGGCACGGTGGCTCACGCCTGTAATCCCAGCTCTCTGGAGGCAGAGGCAGGAGGATTGCTGAGTTTGAGGCTTGCCTTCGCTACATAGTAAGCTCAGGGCCAGCCTGAACTACAAAGTGAGACCCTGTCTCCAAAAAAAAAAAAAAAGTTAAATTTAGGGTAGTTTGAAGTTTTCTAGTAACTGGAAGACACAACATTCCTCAAGATTCCAATCTACAAAAACAGTTTTCAGCATTTCTCCCACATTCTGTAAGTGTGTTATACCTTGTTAGGCAAATAGACATTTTGATTCTTACCCGTATTTTTTATTTGGAGATGTAGCAGTTATATTACACTTAAGAACTTAACATTAGTTACTATATTCCTATGAACAATGGACCAAGTTTGCAGTTTTCAATGGGAACGGTCAGTTGAAGATAACTTAGCAGAATGTAAGTGAAAGAATGATTCTTTAAGGGAAAGCAACTGAATCTGCTGTTGAAGTTAAGTCTTGATGAGTTAACTTTAACAATTTTTATTACCTTATCACTTTGATCATATGTGACAAATGATCTTGGCACAGAACTGTTGAACCATTTCCATGATTCTGGTCACAGAAAAAATTCTATGGAATTTGATTGTGGAAAGAACTAAGTTTGTGAACCAAGATACCACTGTTGTGTGAAATTTGTGAATTACATGGAAAATATAAAATTTAGGATAAAAATAATTTTGTTCTTTTTACAGATAGGTAATGAAGGTTTAGCTGCCGACCTAACTGATGATCCAGATACTGAGGAAGCACTGAAGGAGTTTGATTTTTTAGTGACTGCTGAAGATGGTGAAGGAGCTGGTGAAGCACGGAGTTCAGGGGACGGCACAGAATGGGGTAAGGTGATAAAGAAATATAGGGTGGGAAGAAATCTATTTAAAGAGAGAGATTATTATTAAATACTGTATGTGTAATGTGTGTATCAGAATGTATGGTGGAAGGTAAACAGAGCAAGGAGAAGTGGTATTAATTTCAGAGTATTTTATACTAGTTTATTTAGATTTGGTGACTGAATTTTTTGTATATAGCTTTTTAAAAAAATTTATCGCAATTTAAAATTGAAATATAGTTGATTTGGAAATTAATTCTTTTCCCATTTTAGAGTTTTAGAAATAATACTCATTTTTGAACATTCCATTGTTTCATTTGGTAATGTAGGTTAAAAGAGTACTTAACTCTCAATATGCCCATAGCGTTACCTGGCTTATTTTTTGACAGGAATAAAATTCCTATTCCTCAAGTTTTAGCTCTGTATTGAACAAAATCATAGCTTTGCATTGAGCAGGATTTAGCAAAGATACTAAATTTTATTGTATATAATATTCAGTGTACAAGAGTTGGAGCCTAGTAAATTTTAGATGTGATTTACATTGGTTATGATCCAGCCATAAGCAAAAGAGAGAACGGTTCTCTCTGGACACAGTTCAGTGAACCCCATTAGAGAATAAAAGTTTGAATAATATTTTAAGGTAATGGCTGGTATACAGTGTATTCTATTAAATATGTTTATTCAGTCATTTAATGTCAGCATGTTGAGCTGGTAGGTGATAGAACTCAAAGTGTTTATAGAGCTTTATTGGAGATTAATATATCAAAGTTTTTCTTAATTACTAATGAGAGGAATGATTACTAGAATCATTTTTAATTTAGTGATAGAAAGCACACTTGGATCATAAAATCTTATGTATTGAAACTATTATGAATAGCAGGAGAGATAAACTTAAATATTTATTGACTTGATATAAAAGATTTTTTGTTAGCAGTTTTCATTTAATTTCAGAACATCATTTATAGTTCTTCATTTCTCTCTTCACCAAAATGGGAATAGAAGAGGCATTTTAATTCAGAATATTAACTGTGTAGTTATTTTCCATCTTTTGTAAATTTTTGTAGTTATTATTTGAAATTAACTATTTACTTATGAAGTAGATTTCTTAAGGCAAGGTCTTGCTGACCCACCTCGTTGTCATTAGTGTGGGATTATAGGCCCAACCATGCCACCATGTCCATCTTGGAAAATGACTGTTTTAGAAGTTTAATCTTGTGCTGCAGAAACAGTAAAAGATACAAAGTGTTCTTTATGTTTGTTTCTGGGTGTAACCCATTCAAAGTTAGAAATACCCTTTTCCAATAATTTCAAAAGTAGTGTTTATTTTTTCTGAATATTCTAAATTCTATAAAATTTATGCATTGTGTAAATATTATTTTATAATACAAGTGTATTTTAGAAGATTTAGAATCCACAGATAAATGAGAGGAAGAACTTTAAAAATTATTTGCAGTACTACTTTGAAGGGAGAACTATGGTTAATATTTCTATAACTATATATAGTTTATTTGCAAGATTTAGTGTGAGTATCTGTTTGGCTAAATCTTGGACACATCCACTCCTTTTTTTTTTTAAACTAAAGTTGCTAGAATTTAAATCTCAGTTAAAGAGATAAAAATTTCAAAAATTAAGTTGCATCAAATAACATCATTTTTTTAAAAAATAAAGTATCCAGTTACATAAGACTCAGTGGGCCTTCTCGCCAAAGACTTCTATCTATACATGTTATAAGAGTAGACTAATACAGTGGATGACAACTGTCAATACTTTACTTTTTACTCTTAGTATTTGATTGACCTATAACTCCTTATAGAAATGAAAGTAACCAACACAGCCTTTTACTTCCAGACAAGCCTGAAACATTAAGGCATCTTAAGTTCTTCCTGATGAAGAAACGGACTCTTACATGTAAAACAGTTCAAGTAGTTTCTTTCTTTAACAACACTGTCAGGATCTAGCAGTGTTTCTGAAAGTTTATCATTTCTGCTCAAAGGGTTATTTATGCTCAGTTTTTCTGAAACAAATAGGTACATGTATAAACATTCCTTTTATATTGTTGTAAAATTCTGTATATTTACAAGTGAGAAAGTAATAATTTTTCTATTTAAATTATTGGATAAAGAACCAGATTTTAAAGAAAGCAAGCTTTGTTTAATGAAACACTCTTCAGTACTTACTTTAGATGACTTATTTTATATTTTGTATAATAAGCAATCTTCATAGTTTGAATTTTGAACCCCTGTATCATAGCAAATCATTGCTCATTTTGTAAGTTTTATCCGGTTTTTCTGTTTATATTAGGTGATCTGAATTAATGTTACTAATTTTTGTTCTCATAATAAAATAATTAGTTGGCATCTCTAATTTTGTTTTGTTTCCTTATGGAGAGTAGGCATTTTTTAAGGATGTTTGTTTATTTTCTCCTGTCCCTTAAAACAGTGATCTCTGGAAATATGTAGGACTACAGAATAACAATGAATACCTGAATGTTCCTAGTTAAGTAAAGTGGATAAAGTGTTGAATACTTGCATCAAGTGAAGTTAGTTACCTATTCATGTTACAGTTAGTAGATGTGTATTATTCTTCTGCATTAGTAATCAGAATTTCTGTAAGAGAATTTCATGTTTTGTTGTTTTTGAGTTGTTAAGAAGTCAACTTTTTGTGCATGTTTTTGCTTTCTTTTAGACAAAAAAAAGTTCCCATAATTGATTTACCCTCATTTCTTGGTATTTTTCCCCCCTAGATTTTTTAAAAACAGGATTAATATGTAGAAGATTATGCTGCTTCTTCCCCTTTGCTCTTGTCTATTTCTTGTAAGCAATGCCAAATCAGCTGTTGCTCACCAGGCAAGTTTCAGGATGTTGTTTGTGCACATGTGCATTCACCAACCCCTTCTTTGCACTGCCTAAGTTTACCTTCATTTTTCTAGAATTGAGGTTATCTTGCAAATAATATTTTTTCTCAAGCTTCTCTTTTTTTCATTCCCTTTGCTTTTTCACTCTGCTCTTTTCCTTTTAGTGAGAACTATTCACAACTTTATTTTTTTCTATAAAGATCTTTTAAAAACTGGCTAACATAAATTTTTCTGTCCTAATGTACTATTTTAAGTTTATACCAGTTAACCAGTAATTTGGTCTCTGAGATACAAAATGTATTTCCTTGCAATGTATCAGTTTGCCTTTAGTTGACTATAAGAATTGTTTCATTAAGAATGCAAATTCCTTAGATCACATTTATCTTGACATTTTAATAAATTGACAAGTTTCACAGTGTAACATAGTTACATGATTAGTATACATAAAATGGTAATTTTCTATTTGTCAGTATTACAACTTTATTACAAACATTATTGCATCTTGCTGATTTGGCAAGTCTTCATACAGATTTATTCATGAGTAACCTTGCTACAAGTTATTTGGGTTAATAAATTAATTGAAAGTGTTCACATACTGGCTGTCTGTGATCATAGGAATAGTTATGAAAGAAAAAGCCATCACAATTACAATAAGGCATGCAGGGTATACAGTAAATACTTGTATTTCTGTGCACCACTGAAATACGAGAATTTACCATACACAGTATGAAGGAAAAATGGCCTTTTTATGTTTACATCAAAGACTAAGTCAGAGAGGCATTATGAGCTTGTAAGAGTTAATAAACCAGAGTATACTGACCTAAAAAGTTAAGTATATTTCTACTAAAATCTCACTGTTAAGTCTAATTGAGTGACTTGGTATAGGTGTTTTGATAGTTTTATCTTAATTTAAGCTAAGGATATAAAAACTCCTAGTTTTAAATTTATAAGATTGTTAAACTTCCCTATAACATATTAGCTTTAAAACTGAAGAAAAACTTGGAATACTTAAAATAATTATGAAAAACATTCTTAAGCTGCCTCTTTAAAATGCTGTTTTTCTATGGATAAAATTATGTCCCCAAATATTTACTTAAGTCAGTTATTACTCAGCTAAAATAGCTGAGGTGTCATCTTTAGCAGATGTACAGCTATATGTTTTCACTTCTCCATGCTTGTCACTGCTTATCTTACCCTGAAAAAAATCAACTCTAAAAAATTCTTCAGTGGGTTTTGAGTTTTGTTTTTGTTTTTTGCTAATCTTAGTTGTAGACCAATGGAAAAAGGTAATGAGATGTTGAACTGTTTGGGTGGGTGGGACAGATGTGGGATTCTCTGAATGCTTTGTATGAATTAAATGAGATGTTGTATTTTGGAACTGTATGTAAGTATTATGTTGGACTAGAATGTCTCTTCATTAGTACAGTTATCCTATGCATGCAGAATCAGTGTGACAGATGGTGCATGAGTATTTTCATCAATGAAATGGCACTGACCTTTCCAGCTTGCACTTTTATGATTAGTTCGCATGTAATTCATTCATTTGCTTTTATGATGCTGGCTGAATAATTTTCATTAACATTTTTATAAAGATGCAGTGATCTATTTTTACGACATTAGATTTCTAATGTCAGTTCATTGAAAGAGTAACTTTCAAATTGTGATACATAAAGCGTGAAGCACCATTTAACTGTCATTGGTATTAAATGTTCAAAAACTCATGGGCATACTTAGTTTGAATTGTGAACACCAAAACTGAGACTGCACCTTTAAATTACTATGAATAAATGCTATTAAAACATTTTTATTATTATATGTGAAATTATAACAGTTTACTGCTGACAGCTTGCATTGCCAACTGCTGATTTTTTTTCTTTCAATAATATGCTGCATGTAGATAAAGATGACCTCTCCCCAACTGCTGAGGTTTGGGATGTAGACCAGGGACTAATAAGTAAACTGAAGGAACAGTACAAGAAGGAACGAAAGGGGAAGAAAGGGGTGAAGAGTAAGTGCAGATTCTGACTATTATAATTTTTGTATGCCAATACTGAGAAAAGTAAATTCTGTTTTTTTCTGTAATTTTATTTTTTTGTTTCGTAAAGGGAGCAACTAACTTTAAACTTTGTCTGTTGTATATTTGAAATTTGGGTATTAGTTAGGATGAATTATTTCATCAAGTAGGAGATCATTTACTTTTTGTGCATAAGAGATAAAGGGAAGATTTTGAGTTTTTTAAGCTTTAAAAAAATTGACCAAATTGTAAGAAATGTTGGCCTTGGAATTAAAAAGTAATAGAAATTTGATCAAATAGGAGAAAAGTATTGATTTCTCTTTTTGATGTATGAGGTTTTATTTGAAGTTACACCCAGCTCATATTCAGTCTTAGCCAGCTCATATCTTAGTCTGGGAATCCTTAAACATGAGCAGGAAGGCTTCTACATTAGGTCATGCTTTCTAGTCATAATCCAACCACAATTAAGCTGGAGAATTTTCTTCTGGTAGTATTTTCTTGATTATTGTAGTGGGCAAAGACCAGAGGAGAGAGTGTGGTAATAGGGTTTATTTGGTGAAAAACTGAACATCTGGTGCCAGAGCATATTTTTTTGTGTATTATATTTGATGGGCTTACTGTAAAAATGTATATGCAGCTGTAGACATTTCTTTTAAATAAGTACTTTTTTTTCAATTTGTATTCAAACTTAAAAATGCCCACATACAAGGCCAGAGATTTAGCTCAGTGGTGCCACTGCCTTCCTTGCAAGCACAAGGTTGTGTGTTTGAACCCTGGTAATACAAAAAACAAACAAAAAACACCCACATACAAGATATCATCTATGATGTTAAATGGACAAATTTGAAACTTATTTTGGTACAACTTTGATTTGTACTGGCTGATTTCTACTAACTTTTTACTCTTTTTAAGGAGAAATAGTGCATGACAAGAGCAGAAAATAGTCATTTCTTTCTGTGGTGGCAAATACATTAACTTGACTGTTAGTACATTGGAAAAGAAAAGTCTTAATACTTTTCCCTTACTACTTTTAACATAAATTATAAGTAAGCTTCCTTGGATCATAGTCTAATTTGCATTTTTTGATTATCATAGTAGTATTTGTCATTTGCAATTCCAGATCCAAGACAACAGATTTGTCACTGGGAAATACAATATTTTTTAAAGTATGACTTCAACTAGTGGTAATCCTCCTGTCTCAGTTTCCTAAGTTCTGGGATTACAGTTGTGCACAACTATGCCCAGCCTATAGCAGGTGCTACTGGATCACAGCACTTACAGTTCTTTTCACCCTAAGTAGCAGCTGTAATGGAAAACAATGTGAGTTTCTTTCAGTGAAGCATTTTTTGGGTGATTTTATTTATTTGGCAGCTAAGGAGAGGTTAGAGAATTTTACCTCTTAACTAAGTTTCTGTGATAACTTTATGCTAATTTATGTTACTGGATGTGAATAAAAGGATTATGTGTTCTATGAAGATACAGCTATATTGTGAATTGCTGGTTTTATTTTAAAAGCACTTAGTGCTAGGCTGTATTCAGTTTTATTGTGACTTACCCATAACGTGTGCATGTTAAGTTTAAAAGCATTGCATGACTGTTTCATTGTGGTAAAGTAACATTAGAATTTTAAACTGAATTTTTAAGCTAAATTTAAGCTGAATTTAAGCTAAATTTTTCCCTTTTTAAGAAATAGTTATAAAATATTGGATTACTTAATGGGCTGGAGGGTTAGCTCAGTGGTTCCGGCGCCTGTCTTGCAAGCGCAAGGTCCTGAGTTCAATCCCTGGTAACCACATATAATGCTGGACGTGGAGACTCAGGCCCACCAACAATCCACACCGCATACCACAGTGCCGGGCGTGGTGGCTCATGCCTGTAATCCCAGCACTCGGGTGGCAGAGACAGGAGGATTGCTGAGTTTGCGGCGGCTTGCCTGGGTACCATAGTGAGCTCAGGGCCAGCCTGAACTACAAAGCGAGACCCTGTCTCAAAAAAAAAAAAAAATTGGATTACTTAATTTAGATATGTGATCCTATATGACAGTTTGCTCAAGATGTTAATCTGCAGAAAGTTTCTTTAGAAAATACCAGATAATATTCCATCTAATTTAAAATAGAACTATCCTTTATTTTTTTTCTGATAGTCTGTGATTACATCTGTAGATTTTTGGAGTTCAAAAATAAAACTCAACTTACAGTCCTTTTAAAATGTAGGGTTTTAATTATTCTTAAAAACTTTTTTTTTTTTTTTTTGAGTCAGGGTCTCGTTTTGTAGTTCAGGCTATAGTTCAGGCTGAGCTCACTATGTAGCCCAGGCAAGCCTCGAACTCAGCAGTCCTCCTGCCTCTGCCTCCCGAGTGCTGGGATTACAGGCGTGAGCCATCACACTCGGCACTGTGGTATGTGGTACTGATTGTTGGTGGGCATGAGTCACCCCACTTGGTGGTGTTGTATGTGGTTACTGAGGATCAAACCAGGGACCTTGCACTTGCTAGGCAGGCGCCAGAACTACTGAGCTAAATCTCCAACCCCTTAAACACTTTTTTTAGGCTGGAGATTTAACTCAAGTGGTACCTAGCCTGTGTTGGAAGCTCAAGAACCTGAGTTTGATCTTGATTCCTGGTACTAGAAAACAAAAACAACACACTTTTTAAAAAAGAGTTCTTCTTTGAAATATACTAAAAACAGATAAATTGCAATTAAAATTTTAAATCTCATAAAAATTTAGTTTTATTTTTGTGGTTTCTTTTTTCTTTCTTTTGAGACTGACTGTGAATCCAGGGTGGCTTCAAACTCATAGCAATCCTCCTGCCTTATCCTCCAAAGTTGGTAGGATTACAGGCACATATCACCATGCCCAGCTTATTTTTTTAATGTTTTTTTTTTGTTTTGTTTTGTTTTGTTTTGTTTTGTTTTGTTTTTTGTGGTACTGGGGATTGAACTCAGGCCCTTATGCTTCCTGCTTCCAATTTAGGTGTGGTACCACTTGAGCTAAATCCCTAGCCCCAGCTTGTTTTTTTAATAGGACCATAGTATTTTTATAATTTGCTTATTGAGTTCATAGTTCATAGAAAACTACCACTTTCTTTCAATACGTATTCCTCTGTTTTGTACTTCTTAATTGTACTTAAGCTATCTTATTAATAATATTGGAAAACATAATTTGTGCATTCAGAACAAGGAAATTGTGATTTAAATAAGGATCCAAGGACTTTGTCCTCTCATGTCTCAATATTGCCTAGATGTATGTTGTATTATTGAGCATACTTCCCTTTAATTTTGATTTTTATATCTTTTTTAATGAACTTGGTGTGACAGTTAGATGGGAGAGGAGCAAAAAATAATAAAGATGAAGATGCATATGTCTATGTACCAGTACCCCATGATGAATCTACTTGTTATGTGTCAAAATCATATAATAATAATAAATTCTAAAATAATAAATTCTTATTATTTAGACATACTATGTAGAAATAAAAAAAGTAAAAATTGGGGCTGGAGATTTAGCTCAGTGGTTCCGGCACCTGCCTTGCAAGCGCAAGGTCCTGAGTTTGATCCCAGTAACCACATACAATGCTGGGTGTGGTGACTCCTGCCCACCAGCAATCAGCATCACATACCACAGTGCCAAGTGTGATGGCTCAGGCCTGTAATCCCAGCACTCGGGAGGCAGAGGCAGGAGGACTGCTGAGTTCGAGGCTTGCCTGGGCTACATAGTGAGCTCAGGGCCAGCCTGAACTACAAAGTGAGACCCTGTCCCCTGCCCCAAAAAAAGTTACTTGAACATAATCACTATGATGCTGTGACACGTGATCTTATAACCAAGTACTGAGCATATATGGTGTGGATGACTGAACAGAGATACCACATGGGCAGGACAGAAGCAGATAGAATGAGATTTCATCACTCTACAATGGTGTGAAATTTCAGATTTATGAATTGTTTCATTTAATATTTTTTGGGCTGTGTTTCTCTGTGGGTGACTAGATGCTCAAAAGACAAAACCACATAAAAAGAGCACTACCACGAAAAAATTATCTATCTATATAAAATTTAAAAAAATTTTTTTTTGAGACAGGGTCTCACTTTGTAGCTCAGGCTGGCCCTTAGCTCACTATGTAGCCCAGGCAAGCCTCGAACTCGGCAACCCTCCTGTCTCTGCCTCCCGAGTGCTGGGATGACAGGCATGAGCCACCATGCCCAGCATTGTATGTGGTTACTGGGGATGGAACTCAGGATTTGCACTTGCGAGGCAGTCGCCGGAACCACTGAGCTAAATCTCCAGCCCTGTGAAAAATATTTTAATCAAATTGCTACTGATCTTGATTCAGGGAGATTGATAGTAATGGTAAGATACAGTTTTACATGTAAAGATAGTTTGTGAATTTTGTTTTTATTACCCAAGTTAAGTTGGTTTTAATTTTGGTATTTTCCTAGATGTAGCTTTGTGTAAAGTAGAATAATTTATGAACTGTAGGCTTTCCTTTTTTTCTTTATCCCACAATGAATAAATCATACTTACTGGATCATAGCACTTAGAGTTCTTTTTCCCTCAGCTTCTTAGAGGAAAAAGTACTACTTGCTGACTGGAATCAACAGATATAATCTTTTTTCTTGTGGAAGGAAAAGAGAAGAGTAGTAAGAATATTGAGTTTTTAACTTCTTGAAGATTCACCAAAGCTTTGACTCTTCATTATAAAGGCTGATACATATTGCTTAGTAAAGTTTCTCTCCTTTCTGACTTGTTCACTCCATTTTGTCTTTAGTCTGTCTCTTTCATGTCTGACTCGAGAAAGTGGCTTGAAAGTGACAATCTTACCTTTAGTGTAAATAGACAACACTTCAGTAAGTTTTTTTTTGATAAGCAAGATATATTTGAAATGTGCTTTATTTTTTAAAACTTCTAAAAGTCAAGACCATGAAACTAGAGAGACAGTGTGGTGTAGTTATTTTGGTTTCAGGATTCAAAGGTATAAATTTTCTTTTCCCTTTAACTTTTTATTTGGGTATAATTTCTAATTTAGGAAAAAGTTTCAGTAGTATCGAAAATTCCATATACTTTTTACCTTGTTTCCTTATGTGGTAATACATGGCCACATTCTCTCTCTCTCTCTCTCTCTCTCTCTCTCTCTCTCTCTCTCCCTCTCTC
>PVIC010036493.1:0-18549 GCA_004025085.1 Thryonomys swinderianus
AAAAAAAAAAAAAAAAAAAAAAAAAAAAAGAGAACAAGGCAGGTAACAAATTAATACATGACATAAAAAGAAATGTTTGTTTTTTTTGAGACATGGTCTCGCTTTTAGTTCAGGCTGGCTCTGAGCTCACTATGTAACCCAGATAGCCTTCCTAATTTCATTGTGCCCAGGCATAAAAGATGATAAAATGCTCATACAGTTTTATTTTTCATATTTAACCCACCTCCAATAAAGCAATGTAATCTCCTGTTATTTATGTTTAACTTAGAACTCAGTAACACCAAATGACAGAAATCAACAATATATAGTGTCTTTAAATAATTTGTAATGCTAGACAAAGGTTTTTCAAAGATATGAAGTCCATGTATGTACTTAGGAGACACTGCTGATTCTGACTACAGACAGTAACTACAGGTTCAGTCAAGTGGCCAGTCTACACTGAGCTTTGCAGTGGTTAAAAAGGCTTATCTGCTGGCTGTGTGTTGCCAACCCTATCCCTAACCCTAAGTAGCACAAGCAGCTTCTGTTGAAGATGTCTATGAATAAAAAAGTGAGAAAAAAATTAAAAAGAAAGAAAGATAGCTAAGATTTAATCTGTACATGAGCTGCTAGGAGAAGTACTGAGAAGCCAACTGGCCACAAGTGGAACTGCTTGACCTGGGCGACAGGTCACTCTGGGGCTTCATTATACTGTTCTCTCTACTCTGTCTCATATCTGAAACTTTCTTTATAAAAAGTAAGTGATTTAGCATATAAAACATGGACTGTAGGCCAGGTGTGGTGGCTCACAGCTGTAATCCCAGCCCTGAGGAGGCAGAGGCAGGAGGATTGCCATGAGTTTGAGGCTTGCCTGGGCTACATAGTGAGTTCAGGGCCAGGCTGAACTACAAAGCGAGACCCTGTCTCAAAAAACAAAACAAAGCAGGGCTGGAGATTTAGCTCAGTGGTTCAGGCACCTGCCTCGCAAGTGCAAGGTCCTGAGTTCAATCCTAGTAACCATATACAATGCTGGGTACAGTGACTCACACCCACCAGCAATCAATACCACATACCACAGTGCCAGGCGTGGTGGCTCACGCCTGTAATCCCAGCACTCGGGAGGCAGAGACAGGAAGATTGCTGAGTTCGAGGCTTGCCTGGGCTACATAGCGAGCTCAGAGCCAGCCTGAACTACAAAGCAAGACTCTATCTCAAAACAAAACAAAACAAAAAACAACACTAAAAAGAACTTTGATAATTATTAGGAACAAATTATCTAATATAGAAAATATGTAATGTATCTTCCTGGAGACTATTTTAATAGTAGAAGTTACATGAGCAGTGAAATTATGTATTATTTCATATTATATTATATCCAAGTGAAGTATCTGACTGCTATTTTGTTTACTTGTTTATTTGAGGCAGGATCCTGCTGTGTATTTCAGGTTGACCTTGGTACCTCAGGTTGGCTCCAAACTCACAGCAAACCTCCTGCCTCAGCTACTGGGAAGAAGGCAACAACACATCATGAAGTCAAGTGAGTAGCATTTTCTTCTAGAGAACATGTTAATCTTTTGAAGAGCACTCTACATTTATAGTGGGAAATACTTGGATAGGGCAAGGAAAGGAACTCATACTAATACCATAATATAAACATTATTATCTCCGGGCCGGAGGGTTAGCTCAGTGGTTTAGGCGCCTGCCTCGCAAGCGCAAGGACCTAAGTTCGATCCCCGGTTACCACATATAATGCTGGGCGTGGTGGCTCACGCCTGTAATCCCAGCACTCGGGAGGCAGGGACAGGAGGATTGCTGAGTTCGCGGTGGCTTGCCTGGGCACCATAGTGAGCTCAGGGCCAGCCTGAACTACAAAGTGAGACCCTGTCTCCAAAAAGCAAAACAAAACAAAACAAAACAACATTATTATCTCCATCTCGCTGATAAAAGAAAATTCTAGGAGCCTGTCTGAGGTAACTAATCTGAGAATCAGGGAACATATAATCAGCCTAAATCCAATGGTGTTCCTTTCAATACCAACTGGATATGTGGTAGACAAAAACTGGTACAGAAAATCTTTCAGAGAATCTAAAAACTACAAGTGAACAATGAAAAAGAGAGAGAAGGGCTGGGTGTGTAGTTCAATGATAAACATCTCTCTCCACAACATTCCTCCTGCAAATGAAGTATCATTTATGGGATATGTGCACACAAGGAGCACATGAGAAGACAAGATGTACACTTACCATTGGTAGATAATAAAAACTGAGCAGCATTTTTCTGGGGTAACCACCTAATTTTGTTTATCTTTTCTTCTATTTCTAAACTTTTCAAGTAGTCAAATTCTGGTTCATGGCTCTGGAAGGTGCTGTAAACATTATATTCTCCTCTGCTATGAGACTGGATTTTGTTCTAAAATGGAAACAAAAATATGTATACCATTGAGAAATATTTCAAAACAAATCACACAGGTAATTACACTACAGTCTGCAAATTCTGAAGAGCCCAGTAGGATAGCTAGCTCTATCTTAATTATATTCTACACTCTATATTTAAGACTTCAAGGAATAACAAAGCTTAGAGAAGAAAAAAACAGGCTTCATTTAGCAGCAAAACAGTACATCCATTATGGATTAACTTGATTATTAATTACTCTTACATATTAGTATAGTCATACCAATTTTTTTTTTTTTGAGACAGGGTCTCGCTTTGCAGTTCAGGCTGGCCCTGAGCTCACTCTGTAACTCAGGCAAGCCCCGAACTCAGCAATCCTCCTATCTCTGCTTCCCAAATGCTAGGATTACAGGCGTAAGCCACCACACCCAGCAGTCATACTAATTTTTTAAAAAAATCTCTCCATAATAGGGAATTCATCTGAAGAAAGCTTGCCCAAAAACAGCTGGGTGAGGCATACTTTCTTTGTATACTTAAAAGTGTCAATTTCCAATCTGCTATTTAATATGATATTTTGTCCTCCTTTTCCTTTCTGATGCCTGTCTTCTGATTATTTCACTACTAAAAACTCTTAGAGCTGGGCATGGTGGCTCACGCCTGTAATCCCAGCACTTGGGAGGCAGAGGCAGGAGGGCTGGCTGCTCAGTTCAACAATTGCCTGGGCTCCATAGTGAGCTGAGGGCCAGCCTAAACTACAAAGCAAGACCCTGTCTCAAAAAAGAAAAAAAAATGGCTACACAGTAGATGCATACTCATCATTACCCTGTAGTGCACCCTGTGCCCCTACCAACTGCTGACCCTCGGTACATCAGCTTTATACACATAGTATGAGCCTTTTACACACTATTCATTTATTATTAGTTTGAAACAAAAATGTATTGAACTATCCAATAAACACTGTAAGCCTCAATTAAAACTAATACCTCAGCAAGACTGAAAATGACAACCAGGTTTACAATTTCTTCTTTTAACCTATCACATGATTAAAGAAAAATATTTTCAGGGCTGAGGATTTAGCTCAGTGGTTCCGACATCTGTCTTGCAAGTGCAAGGTCCCAAACTCAATCCCCTGTACCATATACCACAATGCAGGGCACGGTGGCTCATGCCTATAATCCTGGGAGGCAGAGGCAGAAGGATTGCTGTGAGTTTGAGGATAGCCTGGGCTACACAGTGAGATCAGGTCCAGCTTGAACTACAAAGCGAGACCTTGTCTCAAAAAAAAACAAAAAACAAACAAAAAAACTTTTCATCAAAAAAGTTTAAAATCTTATTCAAAGAATCATCTATGGGGAAAGTATTAAAAACATAACTAGATATTAATGACAGACAACCAATTTAAGTAAAAATGAGTTACCCATTGAAGTATGTTTAGGATTACTTGATACTAAGAATAGCCTATTATTACTCTATATCAAAAGAAAACCTCACTGAATAGGCTTGGAGGTACATTTTTAAGTGGTTTGTTTCTCAGTTCCTTGGTTACCTGTCAAGTTACATACGAACCTCTGATCAATTACTAGTGACTTTGCAGGTGTTAAGAAAGCTAAGCATACCACGGAACACAATTCACCCTGGTGCTGTACAGGGAGGTAAATTCACAGCCTTGGTCTTGTTAGCATATTCAGACCAAAATAAATGACCTAATCAAATATGAGAATATCTTCCACCTAAAATTATTCACCCCGTCAGACGAAGTTCAGTATTATACCAAGAAAAATGCACTAAATAGCAATTCAATTTTTTGTATGACTGCTGTTTGGGTCAACACATGATCTGTTATGCAATTAAATCACCTTCAATGGATGAAAAGAAGCACCCACTTCTTTGCAATAGGAACTCATCTCATTCAAGGAGGAAGTTGTGGCTAAAAACATGCCATATGCATTAACCTCTCTTCTCCTGAAATATTAAATACCCACAAGACAGGGTAACGGCAAGGATGACAGACATGCATCAGTGTTAACCGACAGCCAGCCAGCTGTAGAGGGTGCCTTAGCTAGTGGTGGACTTTGCCTACAATTTAGCAGGAAGGCGTAGACTGGAATGACAGTGTCAGCAGAGTGTATTTCTCTATGCAGACCAAGCAGAGTGAGTAAGTCAGCAGGAAAAGAAGTATCTCTTGTGTCCTCAACACTTCGCCACTCAAGTAAGAATGCACCAATTCTTTCTGGCTTTGGTTTTAAAAACGACATTATAGAGATTAGGGTACATTCTTGAATGCTTCACACTTGAGTTTTCTTTGAACAGTCCTTCAGCCTCCCTCTTTGTCTTAATTGTTATGAGAATTAATTTTCTTCACTATGATTGTGTACATGAAATTTTCTGTAATAAACTTAGATGTGATTTATCCTTAACACCTGTAACAACACCCCCCAAGTAAGAGGCATTTAACAGATTTCTTAATGAACAGTAACAACCAAAAGAATGAATAAAAGATAGTACTGATGTGGTAGGGGCAGTGAGAGCTCACTTGGTAAGCACAGGATGATGCAGAAATTAGAAGGGATGGGTGTTATGTCTTCCCCAAAATAAGACTTTGCATGATTTTTCAGGATGCTCATAACCTGAGTCTTATCCCCAAAATAAGCCCCAGTTAAGATCCTCAGCCAGACACATTTGTTATAGTATATCTGCTACAACATATGATGGATGCACTCTATTATAAAGTAACAGTAATATGTAATTGTGAATGAATAAATATAGTTGACATTAATACTATATTGACATTAATAACAAACTATAGCTGAAATCTTGTAAATACCCAGGCAGGCACCTTTGGATGAGAAGTAACCCACGGGCATAAATAAGAAGACTTACTGCTGAATGACCAACTGGAGGAGATACAATGCACTAATAACCTGTACACTTGCTCATGGATGGGTATGGCTGTGTCTAACATGAATCTTCATAACTCCTTACATCGAGTATGGTAATGAATGTACGGTAATAAATGTACACATATGAAATAAACATTTTCTGAATAGGGTTCCTGAAATATTTTGTGGCTTCTGTGTGAACATCATATCATTCTTGGCTGTGGTCATTTTTGTTGCCATTCCTGTCATCTAAGTCTTCAGTCAACACTTGATTCAATGGACATTTTTGAAACTCCAGCTTACAAGATGTTGTGCCTTGGGTAAGAAGTCATAGGATAAAATCACTGACAGCTGTGTAACCAATGCATTTCGAGCAAGCTCCATGAACAAGTGCTCATTTAGGGAGAGCTCTATTGCTAAACAAGAGTGAATGGGAGGCACAAGAAATTCAGGCCGAAATTTGGGACCTGGGGACTTAAGATGATGTTCCAGGAAAAGATGACATAGCTATTTTTGAATACAAGTAGTTTTTTTACATAAATAAGACATTGCCTGAAAATAAGCTTTACTGGTTCTCTTTCAGCAAACATTAAGATGCACTTTTATTTTGGAGGAAATGCAATAAATACACAGATAGCAAAACACAGAAATTTCAAAAACAGTTTTTAATGGAAAATTAGGTCTCATTTTACATCCACTAAAAGCACAGTACATGAAAACAATGCCACACATTTTCAATACAGATGGAAACAGAATCCATAAAATATATAAAGGATTCTGTATCATAACCAGGTTTCCCTCCCTGCTTTTTTTGGTGTGGTGCTGTATGTTTTAAAGCAAAGTACTGAAGGTAGTGTAGCATTAGCACAAGTGCAGCATTAACACACCAGTGGTATGATATTTACATGACCAAGAACAGCCCAGAAAGACAAAACTGGCCTTGCAGTGGGGGAAAGGATGCTAACTAAATGCTGCTAGGTCCATTGGTAGCTTGATACACATAAATAATCATAATTAAGTTCTAGATCAACTGTCCAATAGAACATTTCTGTACTGACAGAAACAGTCTTAACTGTGCTGCCACACATGGTAGCCCCTGGCCGCTTGCTAAACACTGGCCACACACTGCGGCTGCTGTTACGAAATCAGTCAATTTATAATTCTATGGTTTTATTTAAAGATAACTACATACATGAAATATATATACACACAAACCCATTTTTTTGAAACAAGGTCTTTCTACATAGGTCAGGATAGCCTCAAATTTTTGCCCCCCCCTTTTGAGGTTGTTCTGCAAAATCTAGTCATTGACAATACTGTATTGTATGTACACTTGCAAACTGTTAGGAAGACAAAATTTTTAACCACAATTTAAAAAATAGTGCACAAACCAACATATATTACAAGAACACATTTCAGTGCCATCTTTTTGGAAGAGGTGATAGAATTCATTATGCAATGAAAAGATAATGTAGACCTATGTTAGTTGAGAGGGCTCTGGCACAACCCAAAGGTAGAAACTTAATTATGCTCCCAGGTTCAGACACATCAAAACAGTAAAGTCTAACTGTGATGAAATGACCAATCACTTAGAAATTCATAATCTTATACAAAAGTAATTCCAAAGGGAATAATTAAATTTTTAACGCACGTAAAGGAGAGTGTGTTAGCCTAGACCTGTAATATTGCCAGCTGAGGGCTTGCCAGGCAAGAGAATCAGAAATTCAATGCCTGACTGTCTTATATAGTGAGACTTTGTCTCAAAATATAAACAAAAGAAAACAAAACTGTCAGGGAATTTTTATATAATTTTGATATGAAAATGAAAGCATAAAAAAGAATGAAAACAGCACAGAAAGACTATCTGACAAAGAAAATATTTTAAAGTCAAAAAAGTATACTGGGAACAAATGAGCCAGTATATTTTATGTACATAATGCTCTTAAAAACTTCTAGTAAAAGTATTTTTTATGACAAAGGTCATAAATAAAGAGGCCTAATTAAAATGGTCAGTAAATACATGCATAACTGTTAATCTTCATTCATAACCAAGCCTAAGCAATGTTTTCCTCCTTTAAGCTAACAAAAAAATTTGAGTAGTGATGTATATACATAATGCAAATGTTTATCAGGTTAAGTAAATTATGAAATACTACACAGTCAGTTCATACTGCAAACAGATGTTTCTGAACCCTTTCAATGCAGTGCAATGCTTCTCACTGTTGTCTGCCAAGTCCACAAGCTGTGTGTTCACCAACCCTTGTCACTACAGTTGTGAGAGCAGTGCATGCTCATCTCAGTGGCACTTGCCTTCCATTTTACTCTATGATTCTACAACAGTCTCTACCAGCATGACTGAGAAGCCATTATTTCAATGTCAGAAAACATGAACCTTATGTAAAACTAAGTCACAAAGTGACTAATGTTTAACATGATTCCAATTCTGAGAGTGTGCAGAGAGTGGGAAAAGCCTTTTCTCTCACACACAAAGATCTTCATTCCTGTGATAGGCTGACTTGGATTATTATTTTATTCTTAGAAACATCAACAGAAACTAAAGAGTACAGGGTAGTCTTAAAAATGTAATTAAAGTGTAAACTGGTCAAATTTCCTAGAAGGTACTTGGTAATAAAATAAAAAACTGCATCCTTTGACCCAGGTTCTAATCAAATAACAGATGCTTTAAAAATTCAACTACAGAAACAAACAAAAACCCTAAACTACAAAAATCTTTAGTGGAGGTGGAGGGATAATTATGAATCTAGGTGACATTCATGAAAGGCTACTATAGAAGGCCTCCATAACAGAGTATCATGTAATCATTAAGGATGGTAACACAGAATCTTGAATGACATGAAAAACTCAGGTCTAAACCTATAATCTCCTTTTTTAAAAGTAAAGCCTTTGATCTTGTTTTTATTTCCAGAATTACAGGTGCTTTCTTCTCCTCTGATCTATCCATGTTCATAAATAATGTACAACATACATGACAAGTTTTTAAAGGGAAAATTATTAATGATATGAATACAATGAAAACAGCATTTTTTAAAAAAAAAGCATTTTATGTGAGAAATAAAGAGACAATGGCACAGAAAAGAAAAAGGTAATTTCTAAAATTTCAGGGCATTATTAATTTTGTAGTACTATTTTCTGCTGTGGGAAATTTGAGCAGAGGTATCAATGTAAGAAATACGGCTAAGAAAACCTCTGGCCAGTAGAAAACTAATTTTATTTCAACATGTCAAACCACCTTTGAAAGACCTAATTTTTGGACCCAACAAAAATAGTATTTAAAGATATCCTATCATGTCTAAAAGCTAATTGTGACATTCATGAGTATATGGTTAGTAGTCAACAATGGTAATTATGAGAAATACAATACCCTAATGAACCTGAATCCTATAAAGATATTCATGAATAGGTAGTTGCTAAGTGTGTGACGGCAGGGTGAAGAGAAATCTGAATAACAAAAGGGTGAACCAAAAGGAACAGTTGGATGAATTCATAAACAAGAAACAGGACTAGAATGCAGACCTTTCAACTTCCAGTCCAAACTGTGTCCAACTTACCGTTTTATAATGCTGACTAAAGAAGAGAGGTCATTGGTTAAAGCACTGAGAATCCCTTATCCAAAATGTCTGGGGGACCAGAGGGTTTTGGACTTCAAATTTTGGAGTCTACACACACTGAAGTATCTTGAGATTAGGACCCAAGTCTAAACACAAAATTCATCTATGTCATATCTTACAGTCCAGAGGTATTTTCATATAGTTTTAAAAATATTTGTTTTATACAGTCCTAAGGACTGATCCCAGCCTCATACACACTAGGCAAGCATTCTACCACTGAGCTACATCTCTAGCTCTTTTTATTTTACTCTGAGACAAAGTTTTACTAAATTGCAACTGAACTGGCAATCTTCCTGCCTCACCCTCTAGTTCTGATTACAACTCAGCACATGAAATCAGATGTTTGAGTTTTCCCATTTGTGGCATCTTGGTGTTCCAAAAGCTTTGGATTTTGGATTTTCCATTTCAAGATTAGGGTTATTCAACCTGTACCAAAAGGTCTGAAAAAGAAATATTTATCTCTTTATATATAATTCTAAAGTAATGATTTTCCTGTGAAATTTTAATAAAGTTCATTACCATATAGGGTATTTTTTCCTACTTTGTAATCAGTATTCAGAGTTACAGATCTATGCCTTGATTTATGGAGAATTAGCTTTATTCACACAACTACCAACATGGTCTTAATCTCATCTAAGTTTCAATTTCAATTTATAATAAATCCTGACACGGCCAGGAAGTGTACATACATCTTTTGCAGTATTTAGAGGCCTTAATAGAAGACCTAACACACACAGTGTCCCTGGTCCACAGATCAGATGGGCACCCCTCTCAGCTAGCAAGCAAGATGTGTGGATCTGGCTTTAAGGTTCAACTCCTCACTCTGGGTCCAGACCCCACTCTGTTCACTTGTGAAGGAAGCTGCATCCAAACATTTGGGCACAGAGATCACTCAACTCTCCAGATCCACAGATTGAATTCAGGGATTCTATGAATTAAGTGAGGAGAGTTACATATTAGCTGTCACTAATGTCTACTTAAAGCCCGACATCTCTTCTGAATAAGGATGTAAGCAGCTAACAGTAAGTAAGCTAACAGTAACAACCTAGGCGTTGATGCTATAGAGATGACAAATTTTTTTTTTTTTTTTTGTGATGGTCTCGCTTTGTAGTTCAGGCTGGCTCTGAGCTCACTATGTAGTCCAGGTAAGCCTCAAACTCAGCAATCCTCCTGCCTCTGCCTCCCGAGTGCTGGGATTACAGGCGTGAGCCACCATGCCCGGCACTGTAGTATGTGGTATTGATTGCTGGTGGGAGTTGAGTCGCCATGCCCAGCATTCTATGTGGTCACCGGGATGGAACTCAGGACCTTGAGCTTGTGAGGCAGGCGCCAGAACCACTGAGCTTAATCTCCGGCCCGAGATGACAATTTTTATAGCACAGTCCAGATGTTATCCTCTTTACACTTAACACATACATTGCTCATTTATATTGTTTGTACATACTTTGCTTAGGCCTGTGTCAATATAGTTCCCTTTATAATCTTATGTGTTTTAAAGGATCAAAACACTCTGAGAAACACTCTGAGAACACAGGGTTATCTGAAAAAAATGGAATAACAAGGGATGAGAATCCCTGCAAAAATCTATACATTTTAGCCTTTTAAAATATTTGCTAAAGATAAGGTTTTGCTGTGAGGTTCAGATTGGTGATGATCTCACTATGTAGCCCAGCCTTCCCTTGAACTTGTAATCCGCCTGCTTCTGCTTCTCAAGTGCTTGGATTATAGATAGCTCTTAAATTCTATGAACCCATCATATACATGTTAAGATCAAAATAAACCCAGAGTTCGCTGTGAGAGGAGAGGTTTTGGGGATGCAGATGGCAGCAAGAGCTTATCTTTTGGTTCAGTGGATACTCAGCTGTATTTTGTCAACATTCAGGAAAATGCACTCTTAGGAGTTCAGGTACTTTCATACACATTATGACTATCCTGGGAAAGATGGTTCAAAGTATTTTGGACAATATAAACTTAAAAGATGTGTTTCAAGACATTATCCTGGTACTAGAACACAGACCATATTTTTAAAATTTTTCTTCTAAAAATATAATTCAAAGGGAAAAGAGGGATAGGTAAGAAGAGAAAGAAAAAATTTGTTGACAAAAAAGCAAACTCTGTGTGTGTGTGTGTGTGTGTGTGTGTGTGTAGGAGTTGGGTGATTTGGAGGGCAGGGGAATGGGAAAAAAATGAGAACTAAATTGTGTCACGTACTGGTACAAATTGTCAATGCTGACTATGATCACAATGTGTATATAAGATGTAGCAATTAAATCAATTTAAAAAAAAAGAATAAAGTTTTTCTTCTAAAATCAGATATAGATCCAAAAGGGTATATACACAAAAATGACTGATGAAGTCACATGACTGCCCAAAATTCTGTTTTGTACTCTTGGTCAATACTAGGAATGCACATTTTAAATACATGCTCTGGATGATTGTAACATTTTACATTCTGAAAAGCCTGACTTTAGAATCATAGATAACCAAAAAATGTACAGTTAAAGCCCAGTAGCTAGGGGGGAAAAATCTTACAGATAGAAACTCTTAACTTGAAGAGTATGGACCTTTTCTTTAGCTTCTCATGCATTCTATCATATTCCCACCAAACAGGCCTCCAGCCCATTTGTGAATTTATTCCCATACACAAAATAAATGCATCTGCTTTTCCATATGAAACCATAAACATCAAGACTCTCCTACCAAATCGGGTACAGCAGTGCATACATATAACCCCAGCCTCTGGACAGCTGAAGCAGGAGCATCACAAGTTTGAGCCCAATCTGGGCAATCTATCAAGACCCTGTCTCAAAGAAACAACAAGAAAGTTAAAAGGGCAAGGGGTTAGGGACATAATCAGAGCACAGGGCTTACATTCCATTACCAATACTACAGAAACAAATAAATTCTCTGTCCATTATTCTTTTCCCTTTAGCCAAGCAGCGGACATGCCTCTAACCAATCTACACTAACATTTCTACATTCAATGGCACAGATAAGCACTGCATTAAAGGAATGCTGCTTCATCACCCAAAACAGGTTTTGCTCCTTTAAACATCAAATTAAATCAATCCTTTTGTGTAAATGACACTGAATTCTGTTAAACTGCATTTTGTGCCCTATTCTAAACCTTTCAAGTAAGTTAAAAGGAGGATACCTATATACTAATATACTCACTTTTTATAAAAATCACACTTCCTAAGATTTCTTTTATATCCTATTAGGAAGTTGTAGAAATACCACCATCATGAACAAAAAAGCAAGAGAGAATCAGAAATTCAAAAATGCTACCATCAGTCCTACAAAACAGGAATCAAAGGGCTGATATGCTTCAGAAAGAATTTATAGATACTGTTCCTCTCTCTCATTTAACTGTCCTTTAAAACCAATTTCCTTCCACATAAGTTACTATGTGGACAAAAAACTCCCCTAGAAAAACTGCAGGTCTGTGCAACAGAATCAGTAAGAAACCAACTACTTGTCACTTAATTTGAGTACTGAGGGAAACAAACTAAAATCTCAAGAATCTATGGTCTATTTCAACAACTGCTTACATCTTCTAATGTAATTAGTCCCTGATTTATGAACAAGTTCTATTCCAGGAGAACTATTCATTCGTAATCCGAAAGAATCTCCTGTACAGTACCACTATGAATGTGAGCCACTCAAATGTTCCTAAGTCAGGGAGCTACTTAGTATTTTCATTAACATGAAGAAAATAACTATCTGTCAAAAGTTATTCTATATTGCAAAAAATTATAAAATGGTGCTATAAAACTACTGGTTACTACAATACTGGGCGTGGTAGCTTACGCCCACTGGCAATCAGTATCACCTAACACAAATGCTGAGCTTGGTGGTTTTCACCTATAATCCCAGCACTCAGGAGGCAGAGGCAGGAGGACTGCTGAGTCTGAGGTTTGCCTGAGCTACATGCTGAGCTCAGGGCCAGCCTGAGCTACAAAGTGAGACACTATCTCAAAAAAAAAAAAAATCTACTGGTTATTTATCAGAGTTCTAAATTTTCACTGACTACATAGTGACTGGGAAATTTTTTTCAATTTCCATGATTCAACTTTCTTATTTCTCCAACAGAAAGCCTGAATAACAACACTTAATTCAAATACATTACTTAAATACTTTAAGTGGCAGCTAAAAATGTTAAGCAGTTACCAAATATACTTGAAATATACTCAAATTAAAACACAGCCTCTAAACAACCATTCAGTTTCACCTTTTGGATGGGAAACAGATGCTAAGAGGCAGAAAGAGGAAACACACCCAAAGGCATGACAAGAAAATCTGCCATGTCTCAAGGACAAGACAAATAAGATAAAGCAAGGGTAAAAGATAGCAAAGCATGATGTACCAAATCCTCTGCTGCTATTTATGACCTCCTGTATGACCTTGTCTTTTGAAGGAAGTTCAATAAAAAATGAAGACACTCTGATCTCCAGTAAAGTGAGTTTTAGTAAGGAACCTTGCCTATAGGTAAAAGGAGAAAGCCACAATATATTGAATGCCATTATTTTTGTGAAAACATCCACCACTATAGTTAAGAGACTAAGAAATATCTACTGAATAGGCAGTAGTGTGCATTGGAATGAATATATATATATATAAATTTTTTTTTGTGGTACTGAGGATCGAACTCAGGCCCTTGTGCTTCCAAGGTAGAAGCGGTACCACTTGAGCTAAATTCCCAGCCAAAAGCCCAAATCTTAATCCTAAAGCTTTGCTGTCAGACTAATTTAACCTTGTTAAATAAATTGCTAGGGGCTAAGAAAAGATCAGACAACTCTGATGTCTTAAATGTTAGCCAAGTACTTTAACCACTGAGCTGCAATAGGAGCCCATCTGTGTTGAATTCTTAAATAAGCCTAAGAAGAATGACAGATACTGGAAAGGGAAGTTGCCCTTCCCAAAGTCACTCCTTTCTTCTTCAAAAGGTATTTGATGTGAAATGATCAGCATTTTAAATATTCAGTGAGATTTCAGGAAAAAAAAATCACAGGAAATGATTACTCATTAATATAAATTTCTTGGTCTATGTACCACTATTAAAATATTTGAGAATAAACAATGTTAGATCTTCTAAATTAATTCTAAATGTTCCTGACAGTCTTAGGAAATGCTGACCTATTACTCTAAACACACCTATTGAACCCATTTCAAAGCAAATATTTGCTCCAATTTTCTTAAAGTCCAGTGACTTTTTTCTGCATCTCACTTGACTTTAAACAAGCCATCACCTACAGAAGGCGAAAAATGACTTCATTCTCCAGCAAAATATTTCTAAGTTAGATTTTTAAGTGACAAAGTTTAAAATAACACAATGACTTCATGACCTCAATGAAGAATGTTTCTGAAATCTTCAAATGCAAAGGCTGCATATTATCTCTCAAGATTAAACAGAGTAAGCAAAATTAGGTTTTAAAAGCACTTTCTCCAAACACCTTTCTTCAAAACAAAAACCAACTGCAGAGAGCAGTTAGCTTGTAATTCATCTCCTCACCAGCCCCTCCAAAAACCACATCCAAAGGCAGAGAGTGTTGACAGGAAAACCTGCTCTAAACTCCTAAGTGGTCAAGTCAACATTCACATGTTGTTTATCTAACATGAAAAGTGCCAAGAAACATGGAGACAAGTCAGAAGTTCTGGGTTGTGGTTGTTCTAGATCGCGACTTCCTCAGACCTATAAAGGGTAATCATGATGATCTCTAAGGTCCCACATCGCCTCTCAAGACCAGAATACTAACTTAGGCCCCCTTCCCACCACACCACTCTTTGTCAAGTAAAGCTTGAGTCTTACTTTTGTTTTTCCAACCAAATAATTAAATAGAAATAAATAAAAGGACACATATTTAGTGTTTGTGCATCTTCTAATCAGACACTATTAATCATTTCTTTTAAAATTAAATTACCTACCTCACTGGGGTGTTGTGAGGATTAATTCATTAGTGTTTGTAAAGCACTTTGAGATCCTCAGGTCAAAGGCGCTATAGAAGTGCAAAGTAGTAGTATTATTACTAGATTCTTTGCTTATTTAAGGAATTTCACAATCCTTTAAAACCTAACTCTTTGTTATGACATCTATTCGAAAAATCCTGTATTTTGTCCACATTATTTTAAGTTCCTCTTGAGTATGTTACATACAGGGTGGCAGTGTTTCCAAACAAATGACTTTCAAGGTTAAATTTTAATCTACAAATGTGGAGGTAAGGGTCAGGGAAATACCAGTGTGGCAATTTTGTTTAGCATAATACTTTAGTGAAATCCTGTCAATCAGATTTAGAAATGTGCCTAAGTCATAAGAAAAATAAAACAAAACGCACTATAAACATAATGATTTGGCAACGAAATTCCTTTCTTCAAAGAGGAAAGGAAATGATGCCCAATTCAGTCACTTTAAAAGCTAGCAACAGTGTAGTTATACATTATGTTTACATGCATATACATGCAACTGTCATTCACACTTTTATTTTTAAATCACAACAGTATTAAAATAAACTGACATCAAAATTACTGAGCTAGCTGCTTCTCCTCTGAACTAGCTTCCCATCCTCACATAAAGCAAGCTAAACATCCAGAAGAATGCAAAGCAACTTTGCTTTATGGAGTCTTAAAGAGAAAACATATAACCAAGGACTAAGGATTCAAAATTAGTTAAAAACCTTTTGGATGGTTTCATCATTTCCCACTCTCTAACTAAATCTTTTTACATTAAAGTGTGCTTTAAATCAAAACAACACACGCACTGTGTACACATACAAAGCTAAAGAACCAGACAGATCTGTATGTTGAATATCTTCAATACAGACTTTTTTTGAAAACTTCCAACATCCTCTTATAAAAACTTTTGTAGTGCAACAGAAGTTCCGTCTTGAGATCAAACCGAAAGATATAATAAATCTTAAACTTACCTCTTGCTCTTGTTGAAAGATGACAACTCTACCACCTTTATCTCCTGTTGCTAGTAATTCTCCAGAATGATTAAATTCTACTGTAGAAATTATATCTGCTGTATAAATGAAACAAAAGCAGATATTAGTTTTTGTTTGCCAATTTACTGTGAGAATCAGCATCGTTCCTAACTTTTCAAACCTTTATCAGCCTGCCAACAGGGAATTTCAAGTTCATTGACCTATCAAAAAGGTTCCACAGAATAAACTAACATGAAATTATTTTAATAAGGACACAATAATAAACACTAGCAGCTTATTAATATTTTGCTTAATTCACAAATGCAAAAATTTCTGAAACATTCTGATAGTTTCTGATGCAGTTCTGATAGTACCATTAAACTGTGTTGTTAATTTTCTTACATAGCATTATTAAAGTTCTACTACTTGTTTATTTTTTATTCTCTGGTTTTTATTTGAAACAAAGGATCATTATGTAGTCAAACTGGGCTTGAACTCACTATATAATCCAGACTGGCCTCAAATTCACAAGGATCAGCTTGCCTCAGCCCTCTGAGTCCTAGGACTATAGGTGCACACCACCATGCCTCTTAGTCTTTTTTAATTTTATTTTTTGGGGGTACATGTTATTTTTTTTGTACATGTTTGTAGTACATTAAAATTACATTCATCATGGAGATTTGGTCCATGTACATACATTTTTAATTTCCTTTTTTAAAAATCCCCGCCTTTCTGCACTTCTTGGTACCCTTCTCACATATGTATGTGTATGCATATATGTATAAATGTATGTATATTTTCCCTCCTTAAACACGTTTGCAGTACATGATGATCACATTCCTCATAGGGACTTGATAGCAATCACAATTCCCCTTTATATTATTCTTCTTTGCCCTTCCACTGTTAATTTCCTTTCCACATGCCAGAGATCCATATTCTTTATTTTGCATTACAAGAGGACCTATACAATATTTAAGCTTGTGTGTCTGATTTACTTAACATTATGTTCTCAAGGTGTGTCCATTTGCCTACAAATGACTCAAGTTTATCCTTCTTAATGTCAGTAAAGGACTGCCTCTAACAAATGGTGGTGGAAAAACTGACTATCCATATGCTATAGAGACCCACTATCTCTCACTGTATACTAAATTAAAATGAAAATCTTTGATCTAAATATTGAAACAGAAAGAACCTGCTGGAAAATAATACAGGTAAATAAAAATAATAATGTAGGAAAATAATATTGGTAAAACTCTTAGAAGATATAGGTATAGGCAGACTTTCTGAACCTAACCCCAGTTGCACAAGAAATAATACCAAGAGTCAACAAATGAGATCCTATCAAGTTGAAAAGCTTCCGTGCAGCAAAGAAAACAGAGTGAAGAGACAACCTACAGAACGGGAGAAAAATCTGCCAGCTACTCATCAAAGGACTAATATCTAGAAAATACAAAGAACTCAAAAATTCAGACCCACCAAATTTACAGACTCAAAAAATAAATAAGCATCTGAAATTAAGACATTTCATCAAAGAACTAACCAGGCCCAATCCTGCTTAGCTTCCTAGGTAAGACAAGACTGGGTGCATTCAGGGTGATATGACCGTAGACAAGATACTTCAGAGATGAATTACAGCCAATAAATGCACAAATAAATTCAACACCGTTGGCTATTTGAGAAATTAACATAAATTACAACACTCACTGAGATTCTACCTCACTCCAGAAAGAAGGGCCACGTTCAAGAAATCAAATAATAAATGCTGGAGAGGCTGGAGGTGGGATGGGAATGGTGGTGCTCTTCTTTGCTGATACCAGTGTAAACTGATACAACCACTAGGCAAAAACAGAATGGAGTTCCTAAAAAAACTAAAACTAGAAATCCCATTTGACCTGGCTAAAATCACTACTAGGTATCTTCCCAAAGCATTAAACATATTCACATTACAGCAACACATGCATGTCCAACCTCATAATAGCTGAAACTGAGAAACAGCCTGAAAGTCTATCAACAGATGAATAAAGAAAATGTGGTATTTGGACACAAATCAACATAATGAATTTTCTTACACAATTTTTTTAAGCTCTTGAGGGAGGGAGGTACCAGGGATTGATCCAGGGGCTCACACATGAAGTGCTCTACTTCCCAAAGTAAGCTTGTCTGTGCAAATCCAAAACTTATCTATACAATGTAGATATTACTAGAATGGTGGTAAATTTTAAAAATAAAAATAATTTCCAATGGAATTCTAAGAGCCATAAATATGAATTGTGGTCTCACACAAAAGCAAATAGAACCCACTTTTTAAAATATTTTGCAGTTGGGCCGGAGGGTTAGCTCAGTGGTTCTGGTGCCTGCCTTGCAAGCGCAAGGTCCTGAGTTCGATCCCTGGAAACCACATATAATGCTGGGCATGGAGACTCACGCCCACCAGCAAATCAACACCGCATACCACAATGCCGGACGTGTGGTTCACGCCTGTCATCCCAGCACTCGGGAGGCAGAGACAAGAGGATTGCTGAGTTCGCGGCTTGCCTGGGCTACATAGTGAGCTCAGGGCCAGCCTGAACTATAAAGCGAGACCCTTGGGCGTGGTGGCTCACGCCTGTAATCCCAGCACTCGGGAGGCAGAGACAGGAGGATTGCTGAGTTCGCGGTGGCTTGCCTGGGCACCATAGTTAGCTCAGGGCCAGCCTGAACTACAAAGTGAGACCCTGTCTCCAAAAAAGCAAAAAAAAAAAAAAAAAAATA
>PVIC010036494.1:0-18535 GCA_004025085.1 Thryonomys swinderianus
GTGTGGGAATGTGATGAGGGGAAGGAATAAATATGATACAGAAAGAAAATAAAAGAGCATGTATAAGGGGGGAGGAGGGGGGAGTGGGTAGGGATATGTGTAAAAATGAGAATTAACTTGTGGTATATACTGGTACAAATTTCCCAATGTTATATGTGATTTTGAGATGTATATAAATTGTACCAATAAAGAATTCAATAAAAAAAAAGAATATTTATAAAAATATTTTTAAAAATTTCAAAAATATTTGCAATATGATCACATGATAGACTTCTTAAATACTGATAATGATAATTCTCAAGCAGAATAGAGAAAAACTTCAAAAAGCAGAAAACTATAAAAACAAGCAAAACAGTATTATTCATTATAACACCATAAAAAATAAACTATCTAGAAATAAACCTGACCAAGAAGATGAAAACTTCATATAGTGAAAATTAAAATATTAGTGAAAGAAATTCAACAAGACACCATCAATTGGAGACATTCTGTATTTATGCAGAAAACAATATTGATAAAATGTTTATACTATTAAAGTGATCTGCAGCTTAAGTATGATTCCTATTAAAATCAGAATAATGTTGCGCTGGAGATTTGGCTCAGTGGTTCCAGTGCCTGCCTCACAAGTGCAATGGTTCTGAGTTCTATCCCTGGTGACCACATACAGTGCTGGGTGTGGTGACTCACGCCCACCAGCAATCAGTACCACATTCCACAGTGCCAGGAGTGGTGGCTCATGCCTGTAATCCCAGCACTCGGGAGGCAGAGGCAGGAAGATTGCTGAGTTCACGGCGGCTTGCCTGGGCTACATAGTGAGCTCAGGGCCAGCCTGAACTACAAAGCGAGACCCTGTCTCAAAAAAAAAAAAAAAATCAGAATAATGTGATTTTAAAGACATGGAAAAAACCATAAAGCACTTACAGAATACTAGAACAGATTAGAAAAGACAGATATGTCCATATACATTTGATCAATGGAACTCTGACAAGGGTACTAAGAATATACAATGAGAAAAGGAGAAGCTCTCCAATAAATGATTTTGGTAAATTTGGCATGTCAGTTGAAAATGAACTAAAGATTTTAATATAAGACTAGAAAATATAAAACCCCTAGAAGATAAGATTAAGCAAACTTCTCACAACATGGTTCTAGGTAATGCTTTCTTGGATATGATACCAAAATCACAAGCAACAAAAGTGAAAATAGACATAAAGATTACATCAATCGGGCTGGAGATTTAGCTCAGTGGTACCGGCGCCTGCCTCGCAAGCGAAAGGTCCTGAGCTCGATCCCCGGTAACCACAAACAATGCTGGGTGTGGTGACTCACACCCACCAGCCATCAATACCACATAGCACAGTGCCGGGTGTGGTGGCTCACGCCTGTAATCCCAGCACTTGGCAGGCAGAGGCAGGAGGATTGCTGAGTTCAAGGCTTGCCTGGGCTACATAGTGAGCTGAGGGCCAGCCTGAACTACAAAGTGAGACCCTGTCTCAAAAAAAAAAAAAAAAAACATCAATCTAAAAAGTTTCTACTCAACAAAAGAAACAATCAACAGAACAAGAGTAGGAGAAAGTACTTGCAGACCACATATCTAATAATGAACTAAAATTATGAGGAACTCTTATAAGAGTGAAAAAAATTAATAAGCAATTTTATAATAGATTAGATATTTGTGTATACATTTCTTCATTCAGTTAGATGAATAGCCAATACAAGTATGTATTACAATGGTGTGTGACCAATCATCAAGGAAATGCAAATCAAAACCATAATAATGAAATATCCCAGATCTGTCAGGATGGCTGTGATCTAGAAAATAAAAACATCAAGCACTGGAAAGGATCTGGAGGAATTAGAACTATTGTGCATATCATTGAATCCCCTTCAGAAAACAGAAGAGGTTTCTCAAACAAACCAAAAAAAAAAAAAAAAAAAGGGGGAGACAAAGCTTATGTACACAGGTGGTAGAGAGTTATAGGGAGGGCAGGGAAAGGGAAGGGGTGAGAATCAAGATGTGTCATGTACTCAATGTTGATTGTGATTATAATGTATATATAAAATGTACCAACAAAATCAATTTTAAAAAAATTTTAAAACAGTGATCTATCATGATCATGATATGTAGATATACTGTACAATGAAGATTCAAATTAAAAAAAAAACAGTGACCTATCAATTGCACTTGAATATTTCTTCAGGAACTAAAATCAGAATATTAAAAAGATACTACACCTCTGTTCATTCCAATACCATTTTTATAACTATAATATAAAAATACTCCACTGTCTTATTGCTAGATGACTAAAGAAAATATTACATATATTTTCAGCCTTTAAAAAGAAGGAAATTCCATAATATGCAACAGCAAAGGTAAAGCTCAAAGGCATTTTTGTGGAGCCAATCACAGAAAAACAAATGCAGTGTTTTCAATGTGATCACTTTCAATATGCTCTAGTCTGTAGAATCAAAGGGTGGAATGATGTTTTCAGAATACAGAAATATGGGAAATACAGTGTTCCTAATCAAAGGGCATATAAATTTTCAAAGCCCAAATATGTACAATCTAAAGATCTGCTATAGAATATTTCAGCTGTAACAACTCATTTATACTCAAATGGATGTACACTCAGGACATACTCGTAAGTGATTTTTTGTTCTTTTTTTGAGACAGGGGTTTGTTTTATAGTTCAGGCTAACCCTGAGTTCACTATAAAGCCCAGCAAACCTTGAACTCAGTAATCCTCTGCCTCCGCCTCCCAAGTGATGAGATCACAGACATGAGCCACCATGCCTGGCTCACAAGTAAAATAAATAGGTCACAGATGTGTAAATATCATCTTTTCTCTGCTATGAGAAACTGAAGTTGTAAATGTGTTCTAGAATGCATGGTTGATATTGTGAAATAGTACATATACAAAGGGAAATGGGATTTAGGTGTAAATATGAGCAGAAAGAAAAAAATTGATGGTAAAAAAAGGAAACAAAGCTTGTGTATAAAGAAGCAGAGGATTGTAGAGTGGGTAGGGGAAAGGGAAAAATGAGAATTAAGCTACTAGTTCTCAATGTGGAGTGTAATTCTGATGTGTATATATAATGTACCAATAAATTAAATTTTAAAAATTAGGAGAGTAGGACTCATATTAAATGTACTTACAATAACAAAATTAAAGTTATTTTTATTAAGTTAAATAATTTTAGAGCTGTATATAGGGAATATATATATATATATATATGTATGCATATATATTAGTTCCTAAATAAATAATCTTATATAAATCAATGGTTCCTAGAAATGTCATTTATATTATAAACTAAAATGGAAATAGTTCATATAAGTAATTTTGGTCAATGTTCTCATTATACTAACTTTTGTATAGTTCTATTAACAGAGGGAAAGAAATTTACACTAGGTCAATGACTACTAAATTTGCTTAAAATGAAGTTCAGGATTTAAAAGACTATGTATCAGTAATCGCAGAGATACATGTAAGCAAAACTCTTTGTAACACTATGTTACCACCACCAGGGACACACCAAGCAAAGGAGAAGGTCTTAGCTCTGCCATTATGAAGACACAGTTCTTTGATCCTGTAATAATTATACTTCAAACTCTGTATTAGGTGATTAAAATTGAGTAGCTAAATATGAAATAAGGCATAACTACAAAAACTAAGCATACCTTCGGGACATACACGTAAGTGAAATACATAGGTCACAAATGTGTAAATATTATATCTGTTCTCTGCTATGAGAAACTGAAGATGTTAATGAGTTCTAAAATGTGTGATGGATACTGTGAAATAGAAAATATTCAAAGGGAAATGTGGTGGAGGGGTGAACAATGAGGAGTAAAGAAAAAATATGATGGTAATTTTAAAAAGGGCAACAAATTTTATGTATTTAGGGGGTGGGGGTTGTGGAGTGGGTAGGGGAATGGGAAAAAATGAGAATTAAATCATGTCATATACTGGTACAAATACCCAATATTGAGTGTGATCGTGATGTGAATATCAATGTACCAATAAAGACAAAAATAAACTAAAAACAAAAGACTAAGTAAAACTAAATATGGCTATAATACCATGATTTAGAGCTATTTTCACAGGAGCTAATCTACTATTAGATAATACACTACAGAGCAGTGTATTAGTAATGAATAGATTTTCCTGCCTTTCTAAAAATGTAAGATAAATATGCTTTGAGAAATAAATTAGTAGAAGTTATTTGGCAGAGTTATATGGCAGAGAAGTTATCCACTTTTGAAGGAAACAATAAAATCCACATGAATATATTCTAGAAAATGCGTTTCAGAATAATTTATGGCCACACCTGCTACAAAACAAAATGCAAATCGGGACCTCTATTTTTCATCGTCGAAAATACATTCCTTTGGCTTAAAAATATTTCAAACTTAGGGCTAGGGGTTTAGCTCAAATGGTACCATGCCAACCTTAGACGCCCAAAGGCCCAAGTTCAATCCCCGGTACTGCCAAAAAAAAAAAAAAAAAAAAGCCAAACTTAATCCTAAAATTTTTCTAAAATCTCCAGGTTTCCCAATCTTCAATGGGCCTCAATAGATTATAAGAGAATGAACTTTGAATATTTCCCTGCTTAATAAACTATTCAAAATGTCCCTCCAAAGCCTCCTGTGCTCAGTGGCAGGAATTCTGGAAGACGATCAGATCGTGCATATGAATCTGCTGATGAGTCCACAGCTGAATATTCCAGAAGGAGCTGAGGTCGGGTTGAAGGAAGTAGTTCCTGAGCCCCTGTTTCTCAACAGTGGAGCTTTCCTCGAAATGCCTTTGCTCTCCCTGCCTTTTGATTGCTGCGAATCAAGCAGTTTCCCTCTTCCATCCCCTGCTGTCCTGATGTTTCGGCCTGCAAACCAGCCAGGCATGGATGGAAACCTTGAGCCAAAATAAACTTTTTGTCCTTCAAGTTGTGTATGCCGGGTGTTTTCCCCAGCCCAAGGAAAAGCTGGCTAATGAAGACACTTCCAGATCTGACCAAAACGAATGATCAGAATTAGATTTATCCTGGCACTAGAAAAGAATAAAATGCCAAAATATAAACAATAGTTTTCAAGACTCAAAGCAATGAAGGACAGCGATCACTATGAGAGAAAGAATAAACATGGTGAGCCCTCCACCTAAAAGCTTGAGGACGTCCAGGTCCTGAGACGAGGAGTTTCTATCACTAAAGAGACTGAGCCCAGCTGTCATACGAGGCCTTAAGAAGACACAGGGTAGGGCAGCGGGCTGGGACCCTGCACGGAAATAATTCTCCTCGTTGTGTACATTCCCTCGAGCTTTCGGCACACCACCGATCAGCACGTGAAGAAATGACAAATGACCTGACCCAGAACAAAAAACTAATTTAAGGAATGCACTAAAACCTAAGAAGAAGAACTCATAAGTAACGAAACAGTTCCACGAAATTTAACTGTCTCGGGAAAAAGCTTATGAATATTTGCAGGAGCACAAATAAATTCACATGTGCAAATTTAAATGTTTAGCATCAAAAAAGTACCCCTTTTTTAAGCTAAATCAAAATGAAAATGAAGATTCGGGGAACACAGTTTGTAGAGGGGATGTCACAGGAAGAATCGGAGCCTCCGGCTTCCCTCACGCTTGTGTCCGGAATGCGAGTTATTAATATCAGGAGGAGGAGCAAGCACAGTAAGCGGCAGCCCTTGGGCTCTCAGCCAGAGTACACTAGTCACCGAGCCCACCGAGGAAACTGTGGAGGAGCAGTCTTCTTTCGCTTGCTTCTCTTTCAATCCAGAAAAAGGAGAGGAGAAAATTGTGGAAATCAAGATGCTTCAAATGACCAGGGGTGAGCACTTCTTACAGAGGCTGTAATTAATGTCTGCGCCCGCTCGTGTCCCACCAAGCAGTGGTTAGTCACCTCTGAGATGCTCCTGACATGTTCCGCGGAGTGATGACTCAGTCAGCAGGATGTGCGTTTTGCTTTCAGTCCTTCCTTCTCTATCTCATGGGACAAATTGTGCGGTTGTTCCTAACAATTCTGGAAAAGGCAAACTCAAGCTTTGGGGGAGCAAGGCCTTGTCAGCTGTGTTCACTGTGAGGCGGCTGCGTTCAGAACACCGTCATACCACAGGCAGGGTTTTGGTAAAGACAGACAAATACTTGAACAAATCAGAATACCTGTGTGGTGCTTCTAATCACTAGCCCCGGAACATTTTCCAGGGAAGGTGACAAGGAAGACTATACTATTACATTTTCATGCCCCCTTTCATTATAAGATACATTATGTACCTCTTTCCCTTCGATACCAAGTACTTGAATAACTGGCTCAGTTCACTCACTCTAGAAAATACAAGACTGAACCAATAGTCACTGACAGCAATTAGTGAAATGATTCTGAATATTTCTCTAGATATGTATGCACATAAATCGATATACAGGTAAATTTACATTTGGAATTGTATTAGACATCTTTAATAAAAATCATCAAAATTGCTTTTTCTTTAACTCCACTTGTAAAGAAACTGAAGTGAAATAATGCAAATTATTTACCTGCATTAAATGTCTTTACATGGCCAATATTAAATCTTACCCAGAGGATTTACTTAAATTTACTTAGTGACCTTTCCTCTCACTGGGATAAACTAACACACATAACTTAAAGCAGGTTATTTGGATCATAGTTGCAGAAGGCTCAGTCCATGGTGAGCTGGCTCAAAGGCAGCAATGGGAGGGTGGCAGGGCCTAGCAAAGGAAGCTGCTCAGCCCAAATCAGCCAGCGAGCAGGGAAGGCAGGAAGGGCCCGTATCCAGAGGCTTCCGGTGGCCCACATCCTCCCACGGGGCTCACCCACTGACACTGAATTCAGCTATGAAGGCCTCAGTGGATTGATCACTGATGAGCATACCACCAACTTGCTCCAATGACTTCCCAAAAGCCCTACTTCTGAACACAGGAGGCCTGTAGGGGACATTTTAGATACAAAATATAACTCATAAAGCATAGTGAGGTCTATACATTTATTTTATGAACACTGCTGGTGCACAGTGTGTCATCTCTCTTCCATCTTCAAATATCCCCCAAACAGCCCCACCTGCATGAGTTAAGAAGATCTGACCCATAAAAGATTTCTGTGACCTTATATCTGTGGACTTCCTAAAGGATTTGTAGGTAAAAGTTAGGAATTTATATCTGTGAATACAATCAGACAAAAAGCATTTTGTCTACCCTTTAAGTATGACTTAGAACTTACCTCAACTATGAACTTAAATAACAAATTACAGAAGTGTTAGCATTACCAGTGAGTTTGTCATTAAAAGAAATCACTTATATTTCCATATCACTGTTCTTATAGGTCCAACCCTCACATTCATATATGCTTTGGTAATTAAGCAACTTTTATATTTCTTCAGTATAAATTTGTTTTTATATACTTTCATAGTTATCACTGTATTTCAATGTAATTCATTTCTCTTACAAATGTACATGTTCTATTTGAGGCACTCATACTGAGAAGGCATCAATGAGTGTCAACTGCCTGCAAAGGGTTAAAGAATCAGAAAGGTTACAAATCGGTTTTGAGTGCACTTGTTAGCTCTTAGTCCCTAATTTTCTTTACCCAAATTATAGAAATAGTTTAGATCCTTCCTTGGTTCTGGAAGAAATCAATTGAGAGAAAAGACACAATAGTTACAGTCCCCTATCAGACAAATTCACTGCCTGTCATCTCCAAGGAAACAGTGTCTTTATTCTTGGTTAAATAAAATCACATTCCACAGATGCCAGATCCCCGTATCACTGGTTTACAGATGCATTTCTTGCCAGTAAACAAATACAGTTGCCAGGACTTCTGCTCTACCATTCTGATAAGGTTGGAATTGTGCACTAGAAAGCAGCAGCCTTCTTAAAGCAAATTGTTGTTCACAGTGGCCTTTTGACTCTGTCCTTATGTAATGAAGTATTAAATCAATCAGCTCTGAATCATAAGATCGTTCTACTTTACCTCAGCTGATAATAAGACCACTTATTTCCTGCTGGTTTATATATCTTGGAATGACAATGGCTCTGCTGTGTTATAGTATTACTTCCACTGCTTCATAGCTTCTTAGAAAGTGTAAAATGATGGGTAGAATGTAGGTCAGGGATCAAAGGTTTGCACAGGTATGTATCACACAGTATTTTGCATGAATATATATGTATACATGGTGCATGTATAATTTTAGAATTACTGTGATTTTAAATATACCCACACCTTTTTGTGAAAGATGTAAATATTTATAGTGGTAGTCTACTAACAGCCAAATATACCTGTTTCTCGTATTTATATCAGCTTTAGTTGTTTTCAAATGCAAAACTCAGCATGCAATCCAAAGCACTGCATAACTATGACTACATTAAGCAGCAAAATTGCCACCTGTCCATATCATACTGTGGGAACATGAAAATGGGAAATATTATTTCACATATGTTGATACAGAACTAGCTGATTAGCTCAAGATTTTTATATGCACAAAAGTGCCCTTGAAGTTGGTGGGTATTTAAGGAAAAAGGAAAGACATGTAGACATATATTGCCTACAAATGAATTTTTTTGTTTCCTGCATCACTAGCATTTATTGCTGGGTTTCTTTTAATGGGGGTAAGCATGCAACTTCCTGCAGTCTTATAAAATTAAGGAAACAAGAGGCTGAAAGGAGAAAAATTCCAGAGATGAGATTGAGAAACTAACCTTGACATACCGCTTTACTAAGTACACAGGGGCTACTCATATAATATTAATTCTTTCATTTATGCAAGGAAAGCTAACGGTTGTAGTGAGTGTTAATTGAAACAATATGCAAGTAAAGGACCCAGCAGAAGTAGCTGCCCAATAAGCATTAATTACATTATATCTTCTTTTAAATGCTATCTGAAGGCATTATAAAAGCAAAGTGCTCAATAAAATACCAGAATAAAAGATCACAAAATAAAATATCACCAGGGTGTTGAAAAGTATGAAACAGACCTATGACATGGCAAGCTCTAGGGTAAAAGAAAGCATGATCTGACCTAGATTTATATAAATTCTAAACATTAAATAACACAGTATGGGTCAAATAAAGCACCAAAAAGACATCACTTTGTTTGACAAACCTACTGCAATTGAGAAGAGGTTGCTCAGGGAAAATAAATCCTCAGGGATAGATGCTTCTCTAACAGGAAAGACTCTGAAAGACCCTCAGAAGGCCACATCTCCCAATGCTGCTGGCATCACCATTGTTATCAGGGACTTAAATTACTGAACCAACTCAAAGCCAGATGCTGAAGAACCTACCGTTCAGTGTCCACACGCTGCACAGTGCTTTGAGACCTGGAGCAGAGTCCCACCTCTCTAGGAAACACTGTGTGCTGTGTACAGTTGCTCTGCATGCAGGATCAGCAGAGCAGGAAAAAGTGAGATACGGGCAAAAAAAAAAGCCTTAACCATTCTCCATGTATTTATCCACAGCCCAGAAGGATGAACATCTCACCATTAGTAACCTACACTGCAGAATAATAATCCAGAAAGGAAAGCTCTCTTCCATGGATTTTTTTAGATTCTTTAATGACAGCCTAATTTCTTTTGTTTACTGGATCAGACATTCTGCCTAAAAGAAATTTTTATATGAAATTTATTTCTGTCCTTTTTTTGGTAGGGTGAAGGAAATATAAATCATATGTCCAAGTCACTTAAGATTGTTAATGCCACCTAACTAGGGAGTTCAGGTAAGTGAAAAGGTTAAATGGACTTGATTCATCTACTCTCTGTAGCTGTCATGTGGGGAACCCTGAGTTCCTACAGGAAAGTACAATGTAAGCCCATTTCTCTGTAGGCCTGAGCCACTCTTCCTGGGCTGAGTGATCTAATTTTAGATATGTGTCCCTCCTCACATCGATGAGTATCTCCCTGGATTTGTGGAAGAGAAGAACCGAAAGCTGATAAATATTGGTATTTATAAGGCATGAGCAGCCTTGGAATTGTGTTTCGGGCTCATAATCAGCTGGAAGTATTGAGAATTGGCAAATAATGGGGAAGTGGGGGATGACTGAGTCAACCTTATACATAGTCACTGTTTAAGAATAGAAAGTCCATGAAGCAGAAGCCAGATCAGAAGATCCACAAAAGAGGAAAAAGTGTAGAGAAAATGCAGTATTTACTAGCAACCTTCAAGACAGCGCAACATATGAAGCAGATTACTTTCACTGTTGTCAGTGACAATCACCAATAAACCAATTTGGTATACTTCAAGTAGTAAGTCACTATAAACTACATGCTATCAAAATCCAGTCTCAGGAATCAGTAAAGCGTCCTAAAATCAAATATGTAGGCACTGGCTGTGGTCAGTCAGGTGCTATGTCAGCTTTTTGGCTGCAGGGCTCCACCAGCTTTGGAAGAGAATCCCAACCAGCAGATGCAGGACAGAGGCTGGGCTCTGGCACTCTAGACATGGAGTGTCAAGCAACAGGCAGAGACTCTCATAGCACCCAACTTAATCACACATCGAGATAAAAGCTCAGTCACATAAGCTATCCAGAGACATCCAAAGCTTTGGTTCAATTGGTACAGAGCTCTCCAGAACTCATGAACGCATACTGACTCTAGGTTTGCAGCTGCTAAACAATTTCCAGACCCTTTACTTTATGGTGGCTTTATCTCACCCTTCTACTAAAAGACATCTACATGTTAACAGCCATGGCAGGAATAGCCGGCTGTCCACTACAGGTTCTGCTTCCTCCTCCAGTCACAGAATGTGGCTGCTACCAAGAAGCAGATGCCAGGCTGAGGATGACTTTCCTCCATCGTCCTCCATTAAGTGGTGCCCAGTGTGTGGCTCTCCTGGACCTCAGTGTCACATGTTACTGCCAGTCAAGTTGCTCTAAAGCAAGGGCACCTTCATCCTCTCACTGTCCACTTCCCAGCTGAATGCAGGGGAAGCCCTAGGGCAGGCGGGGCTACATAATGAAGGAAGCCCCGGTCCCTAACTCATCATACTAAAGACCACCACAAGCCAGGAACACCAGCACAGGACAGGACAAGAATATCCATGAAATACAGATTTCTCTTGTGCAAGGCCAGTGAGAGAGACACCAGTGGTATGTACTGACCAGACCAGAAATACATACTACACAATCAAAATTAGTAAATGAGAAAATCTGGAAAACTATAATGACCAAATATAATATAGTGCACAAAAACATTGCCTATGATTTGCAGTATTTTTCTCAGATGCTAAAAATAAGACTCTAGTTTTAAGAGTTTCTCATAAAGGGAAGGTTATGATAGAACAAGCAACTGAAGGATTAGATAAAATGTACATTTTGGTGTCAGGAAGTCGGGCTTCAGACTGTGGCCCCACAACCTTCCAGCTGGGCAAACTCAGTCATTATTTAGTCTTTCAAGGTACCCATTTTCTCAGCTCCAAAACTACAAAACTACTTTATAAGATTGTTGTGACAGGCGAATGACAGAATCCACGTAAAGCTTCTGAAAAGTGCATCCTGCCTGGTGCCACATACCTATGCTAAACGGAGCTGAGCCATGACTGATGTCACTACATCTTAAGCCATAAACCTGCCCATGAGACATGATCATGGTTCTGAGTCTGAGGATGACAGAAGCATCACGGTACAGAAATCAGGGTTCTGACACTGCCTGGCACCTGCAGAGATTAGTAAGGAAGGTGCCGAGCCAATGTCACAGCTGGGGACTGTGTGCTGCATAGCAGAAGTTGAATCTGTCCTGCAAAAGCCACAAGTGTGAGTGCCAGGGTTCCAGACCCCACTGCCAAGCAGCTAGGGCTGTGACGCTCAGCCCCAGCCTAACTCAGGATCCATCTGGAGCCTGAACAGAACTGAGCTTTTTCGTCACAGACATCAGGGCCTGAAAATGAGTAGAATTAGGGGAGCCTCTGTCTGATGCCAATGGATCATCAAAGACCAGAATTGGAAGTCCTTTAACAATGCACTTAATCTGTCTACAAAATTACAAAATTGCATCAAATTATGTTATTTCCTCATCTTTTCATCAGTGCTATGAGCTTGAATTACACTTCCTTTCAAAGAAAATTAAGTAGTGTATTAATGACCTCAGAAAAATCTCATCTCTGCCATAAGATACACAATGTTCCTTATGAAAATCCCTCCCACTTCTCAGTTTAGAATTACACAAGGAAAACCATACACTCACACACACTCACATGTGCATGCGTGCACATGTCCAAAGTCCAAGTCATTTGTCATCCCTCAGAATGTGATTTTGTTCGGCATTTAGCCGTCTTCCCTTGAAGAACAAATTATGCTATTTGAAATAAGTGCTAATCTTTTAGTCCACAGAGAAAAAGCAACAAACAGCTAAATATCTGCTCATCACAATGAGTTTAAATGAAGCATGGATTTAAGCTGCTCTTATGTGTATAACCCGTGATCTTTATTAGAGTTTACTTTGCATAATTACCTCAGGGAACTAAGCAAAGCCCAGAGCTACTTCTGAGTCTTGACTCTGTGCTGCTGTACCCAGGGTAAATATAAATTGGGGGAGTCTTGCCAGGCTCCCCGGATTCCTGAACTATCCCACACAAAGCGAGAATGATAGCATCCTAGAATCCTCTGGGATCTGACAATGTATTCTGAGCCGAAGGAAAAAATCAACAGACTATTTCTCTGCCTTTGAGAAAAACAGAAAGTTGCTGAGGAAACAGTTAAGATTATGACAGTAAGTATTTATATGGATTTGCTTCCCTAAAGCCTTTCTAGAGGACACAGAACACTGCCCTTAAAAGAGCTGTCATTTGGAAGAGCTGCATGTGGTCTTAAAGGTAGTAGCAAGGACTTTGTTACAGACTGTCCTCTGGGCTGCTCATGAGGATGACAGAAGGGTAGAATGGATGAGAGATGCCCAGGAAAAAAAGGAAAGAAGTGGAAAAGTCAGCGTTTGAAGAGATGGCAAGTTCAAGACATCAGAGGCTACCCAAAGCAAAAAGAGACCCCAAGGAAATCCCTGTACAGGACTCAGACGATTGTGAGATAAAGCCTCAGTGATGATGGGCTTGCACGCCTGAAAGCCTATCCTCACTACAGTCACTCCTCATGTAACCGCAGCCCCCCTTGTGTGTGCACATATGGGAAGAAAAGGAGCTTGTCCCTCAGAGAGACAGACACTAAATGCTCATTAAATAATCTGAGCGTTTTTAATTCCAGGAAATCTGAAAGCAGTTGAAGGCATAGGACTGCAAGGGATGTTTTAGGAAATGCGGGTTTAAGGGGACCCTAACATGTCTGTTGATAAAACAGAGCTGCCCTCCTCAAACACAGGCTTAATTTCTAGGAGAAAAGCATATCTAGAATGAGTAGGTTCAGAGCAGTGAGGAAACCATGAGGCCATCTAACTCAGTTGTTTTAAAATCCTTTCACTATGTCCCTCTGCTCTGCTGCCCCAGATGACTGCTTTTTCCATGTAATTGTTTACTTGGAGCTTTTCATTCAGGTTTTCTGAAATGTGTAGTCTAAGAAGCATGGGTCAGACCCACATAAGCTTTCACTGAATCTGACCCCAGACCAGGTATATCTCACAACCATCAAAGAACATTTCAATACATCCAGTGGGGGAAAAAACAATTAGCGGCAAAATTTGAATATTTGGATTTCAACAGAAGTCGAGCCTCTCCAGCCTGATACGTATACCTGTTTCACAGAAGATAGAACTTGGTTGGATGATTTAACATATTACTATATATCTCTTGGTTCAAAATCAAATCCTTTATTAAAGCAGAGATTAGCTTTCTGGCATTATTAGAGAAGAAGGCAGTATTAGGAATTCCCAAGAAAGCAGAGAAAATGCATGTATGTGCAGTAATAACTTTTGGGGAGTTTATGTGTTAAATCAACAAACTGCTATAACACAAAAGGAACAGGAGAAATTCTTGGTACATGTGAGCATAAGGGAAGAGAAGGGAGGTTATACCAAAATACAGATTCATTTTTGTCGGAGGAATCAAATGAAGGAGTAAATGAATGGATGAATGGGGGCAGTCGCAAATATGAGGATGGCAGAGAGACACACAAGTCCTACTACTGAAACTTACAACAACCCTGGTCACCAAGAGGATACTGGAGCATAGAAATAAAAAGATGGATAATATGTGACCAGAGAAGGGACAAAGATCTTTACCAACTTTTGTGCTTCTCTGGGCCAGGCTTGCCTAATTTTATTTCCAAAACTTAAACTGGGGCAGGGATTTAACAGTCTCTGCCTGGCAAGCCAAGGTTCCTAAGTTCAATCCCTGGTACCACATATCGTAGTGCCATGCGTGGTGCCTCATGCCTCTAATCCCAGCACTCAGGAGGCAGAGACAGGAGGACTGCTGTGAGTTTGAGGCTTGCCTGAGCTCCATAGTGAGTTCAGGACCAGACTGAACTACAAAGTGAAACCTTGTTTAAAAAAAAAAAAAGAAAAAAAAAACAAATACCTTATGTCAATGGGGTGACCAATAGACCTGAACCCATTGTGAAATAATTAAGACATTTAATTAAAATAATTAATAGAAATATATACACAGAAAATAAAATATATATGCACACCTATAAATTATCTGATTTGCTGAGCAAATTTTCTCTTTTCTGTTTGTACATGTGACACTAAAATGACTTTTAACAATAATCTTCACTTCCTCCTTTTTGACTATTTTCATTCCCTTACTACTGCTTTCTGAAATCCTCACTTTATATTCAGATTGATTTGAGTTGCTCTTATGAAATCTGCTAGGATTTCCACATCTGTGATTCATTATAACGTGATTAATAGTCCCATCATGCCTTTCTCAGCGGTTTCCCATTTGTTAGACTTTGGGATCCAAAATCCAAAACATTTCCATACCTCTGTAAAAAGTGAATTCCTCAAGGCTTAGTTATGGACATAAGCTCTAATACCTTCTTCATTTATTTTTAAAATCTCCTTTTAAAACCATTGTACTCTTAATACTCACATGCCATTTTTCTTGCTCTTTGTAACTTTCCTTTTTTTTGTCATTTACCCATACAAATTGTTTTAAAATATTCTTTGTGTGCTGTCTAATGGCACAAAGGAAGGTTAAATTATACCGCATTGTTAATGCCATTTTGAAGGTTAATAGCTTTTGTTGAGTTTATGACTCTGAGCTCTTCCTCAAAGAAACCTCCCAGTGCCCCACCCCCACATCACTGTGGTAGTTCATACGTGGAAGCAAATGTCATAGTCAAATCCTATGCTTTACTAGTGAGAGCCAATGTTTGAGACTCTGTGGTTGTCTAGTTGATCCGACCACTCTAATTAGCACACACTATGCGACATAGCACACCTTTATACTTGCATGTCCTAAAATAAGTCTCTGGCTTATTTTACATTTTTTTCAATATCAACATTTATTAACACATTGACAGTGAATCATTCAATCTAAATTTAAATGCCTTTCTATAATTTATAACCTTGTGATAAAAGGTACTATTTAAAATTTTAAAGATATCATGAAAACGGACATTAACTGAAGCTCTGTGTCTGCTATCCAAATGAAGGAAAATCTTCCCTTTATAAAGGAGAGAAAAGCAATGATATATTTTTTCTCAAGAACAGTGTTCTGCTACAGTTTTTGAGAGTGAGAATTTCTAAAAGCTTACCTTGAAGGAAGACTCACTTTCAAAAAGCAAAATTTCACTAACTTAACAGGCTCACAGCCCACAGAGACATAATTACATTTTCTCTCCATCAGTGTATAATTTCTACAGACTGTCAGGTTGTTACAGAAGAGCTGCAGAGACCTGGCACATCCAAAACTGGGACTCCCATTTGATGTCTTCTAATTTGCTTTTCATTTCCAACAACAGAAAGCCCAGGGTAAACCAATGAAGCTGATGCCAGGAGTTCTGTTTGGATAAAAATCTAAAATACCCTATTATCTTCAGTATCACTCTTACTTGATCCAACACTTAAGAACCTTTGTATCCATTCAAAAGCAAACTGATTAAAATTTTTGCTGTAGACCATTTCAGTTAAAGACTAGTGAAACAAGTCAGTTAATAAACAATTAGGCAAAAATTCTTCCCAGCTAAAGAAATAGTACAGTACATTGTATGTTCTTTCATACTAAAAACAAAAAAATGATTATGTTTTCTGGAAACAAAAAAACTCGTTCATTAACCTCATTACCTAGGAAAAGGTGAAGACCATTTTTTTTCAGCTGGATTATGATATTCCATTGTTTTAACAACAGTACTCAAAAAAAAAAAAAAAACAAAGAGGAGTGGACAAAATTCCTCTCTTAATAAGAAGGTCTGCTGGGCATGGTAGCTCACACCTGTAATCCCAGCACTCAGGAGGCAGAGGCAGGATGATTGCTGTGAGTTTGAGGCTTGCCTGGGCTACATAGTGAGTTCAGGACCAGACTGAAGCGAGACCCTGTCCCCCACTAAAAAAAGAAAGAAAGAAAAAAGAAGGTCCTCAGGCAGTGTGAACTGTTCCTGTTTTAGTTACAAGAGCTTGTTCAGTTCCAGATGCTTCAGCACCTTCAAGTGGAAAATACAATTGATATATTAAGGCTATAACCAATTATGTCTTTAAAAAATATAACAGGTGGGCTGGAGATTTAGCTCAATGGTTCCCGCACCTACCTCACAAGCACAAGGTCCTGAGTTCAATCCCTGGTAGCCACATGACAATGCTGGGCGTGGTGACTCACGCCTGTAATACCAGCAATCAGGAGGCAGAGACAGGAGGATTGCTGAGTTCAAGGCTTACCTTGGCTACATAGTGAGCTCAGGGCCAGCCCGAACTACAAAGTGAGACCCTGTCTCCCAATAAATAAATAAACAAATAAACAAATAAATAAATAAATGGAATAAGAATAATAGGACAGATACATTCCAACAGAACATTCAGAGAGATCAAGTACCCAGAAATAGAGATCAAACTCAACAGTCTTTTTTGTAACTATGAGCAATTCTTTTTTGTTTGTTTGTTTGTTTGTTTGTTTTTGAGACAGGGTCTTGCTTTGTAGTTCAGGCTGGCCCTGAGCTCACTATTTAGCCCAGGCAAGCATCAAACTCAGCAATCCTCCTGTCTCTGCCTCCCAAGTGTTGGGATTACAGACGTGAGCCACCACGCCCGGCACTGTGGCATGTGGTATTGATTGCTGGTGGGCACGAGTCTCCAGGCCCAGCACAGTATGTGGTTACTGGGATCGAACTCAGAACCTTGCCTTTGCGAGGCAGGTGCCAGAACCACTGCACTGAGCTAAATCTCCGGCCTCACTATGAGCAATTCTTAACTCCACAGCAAGACTATGCTTTCAATCAGAATTTTCTAAATCATGGTATTTGGAGACTGGAAGAAATCTCCAGAATATCTCCTGTCTTACTTGAGGTTGCTGAGTGTTAAGGCTACTAGATTACAAAAAAAAAAAGAAAAAAAAGAAGAAGAAGATAAAATGAACTTAATGAACTTCCTTATGTTATTGAAACCACCTTAAAGTCAAGTAATCATCAGTTTTGATAGAACTATTAAAAACCCATGTTAGTCAATTCAATCTTAAACCACAGACAATGGATTCTTCTATTCTGCTTCAAGATTAAAAATATATCAACTGTAACTCATGCTCTTATCATATAAAACTGAAATTGATGAGAATTTCAAGCTGCCACTTCCCTGGGTGTGCTTAATTCTGAACATCATGATGACTGAGATAAAGTCATCACGGGAGAAACAAGAGATATGTTAAAATTACACATTCCTGTAGAAAACTATAATAATAGATTCAAGACTTAAGGTCCATGGTCAAGATTCATTAAATTATAAAAGAAATGAGTATCAATCTTAGTAGTTATGATAAAAGTAACAAGGTAAATGCTTTGTGCTAAAGCAAGATAAAAATTATACATCATTTTATCAAAAGAATAAAAAAGAAATAAATCCTTCAATCACTGCCTGGGTAATTAATAAATATAATGAAAGAATTTCTCCTTCTAGGAACTGATAGGAATAGCCAGCAACATAATAGAAATTGACAAAAATGTGCACATATTTCTCCTGTACCCAGTGGAAAGATTACTTCCTGTGCTGCACTTAGCCACACCTGTACATGCAGATGGTAAATTGGCACCAGGAGCTCAGTTTGGAAATAAAAGAAAAACGAAGCCTTCTTTTAAAGTATCTTGTTTAAGTGTTTTAGAACATAAAAAGCCTCCCATACTGGAAAAAAAAGGCTTTCTTTGTTATGGTCATTTTTTTTCCTCACTATAGTTATACATATAGTAGAAATTTCAAAAAAGTAGAATGATCAGAAAACTAGGAAGATGTTATGAAGTTGTGATCTCCCTCCTACGTCTACCATTCAACTAAACTGTTAGTGCCTTTTTCTTCTGCTTTTGGTAGGGCCTAGTTTTTCATTTGTTTATTATTCACATCACACAGAGGGCAATCAATCCAAATTAAGTTCAAACATGGTTTGCAATGATTCGCGTTTTCTGAAGCTGAGGAATGACACTTATACAGTATTATAT
>PVIC010036495.1:0-18607 GCA_004025085.1 Thryonomys swinderianus
AGTGCTGGGATGACAGGCGTGAGCCACCACGCCTGGCAATTTTTTATTTCTTCTTGCTCCAAACTCTTCAAATTTAGAGAAATGTATCATAGTTAATATAGATTATGATTATTGGGAAATGTAGTTACTAAAGTGCTTCTTAAAACTATAAGTTTGTAAAATGTGATGAAAACTTGGTTAATAAATTGCCCAGTACATTTAATGTGACATGTCAAAAAACTCCAAAAGCGAAGATGCGCACCACATTCAACCTCTGAAGCTAAAATCTTCCAGGGAGTTTCCGTGCACTGGCGAAGACGCAAAGAACTTCCTCACACGTTTGGTCACGGTGGGATGTTACCTCTTGTGTCACAATGAAGGGAGTTGATGCAGTCTTTTCTTCTTGCATTTAGGTTTTCTTCAACAACATATCCACTCAAAAATTAAGAAAATAATTTCTAATCAGTTTATTTGCCTGAACCTTAAGCACGATGCATCAAAAAGATTAAAGATGATACAGAAATGAATATAGCAGAAAAATAATGAAAAGGGCATCATTAATTACACAAGATTGTCACATGCAAAAATCACTTCTTTAAAATGCTAACAAAATAAAGAAATTGAGTATGGCGTTATTCAAGAGGAAGCAGAGGTCATTAATAAATAACAGAGGATAAAAAGGGAAATTGAAACAGTATACAAAATAAAACTAAAAGTTATAATTGAATAGAATAAGAAACTATGTAATTAAGTTTAAAAGTTCAGTGGGTACAGTAATTCCCTTGAAAGTGCACATAATCTAAAAATTGTGATATAGAAATAAAAATGGGGACTAAGACATTCTTGAATTTCTAGAAGTTTCCAGATTACAAGTGTGGCTTGTTTTGTATGTGGGCTCTTATCAAGGAAGCCACAAACTCTGAGCTGTGAGCGCTGTCGAGGAGAGGAGGTGGACGCCGTTGGGCCAGTGTAGCAGTGTAGATACGATGTGAAATTCTGCAAGTGATTCCAAAGGAAACTCAAGAGTGCTCCAAAAATTAAAAATTAGGTTTGCTTGTGAGAAATAAGAAATGCATTAACATATCTTAAAATTAAAGGAAAATGTACATGAGCAAAGACCAGACTATAATAATTCACTGGCTGCAGGAATGCAGTTGGTGACATTTAAATCTCATTTATTATTACAGTAATAAAGAACAAAACATTTTGTAAGCTGGAATAGAGGTTAACATGGTTCATGTGTCAGAACAAACCTGTGTCCTGTGTACCTGCTCTATGTCTATTTCAATAGCTAATTCAACATCATATTTAGTGGTGGAATATTAGAAATTGGGTTCATTTCATTTTAGAATATGGCAAAAAATTTTCTTAATACTGTTTTCTTTAGTATTGTATTGTATGTAAACAAATAATTCCATAAAATTTTTTATAAATATCTCACTAAAAATGTTAGAAAAAACTGAATTCACTATCTAATTAAGAAACTTAGAAAGTTTTATAAAGTATATATATATATATATATATATATATATATATATATATATATTTTTTTTTTTTTTTTTTTTTTTTAGACAGGGTCTCACTTCATAGTTCAGGATGGCCCTGAGCTCACTATGGTGCCCAGGCAAGCCTCGAATTCAGCAGTCCTCCTGCCTCTGCCTCCCGAGGGCTGGGAGACAGGCGTGAGCCACCGCCCCCGGCTCTGTGGTGTGCGGTACTGACTGCTCCTGGGTGTGAGCCACCACGCCCAGTATTGTTGTATGTGGTTAATGGGGATCGAACCAAGGACCTTGTGCTTGATAGGCAGATGCTGGAACAACTGAGCTAAATTTCCAGCCCTTAATTATATTCTTAAATTGAGAAATATTTTAAAATGTGAAATTTTAAGACAATAATTTATAAAAATTTAGTATCTATAAGTAATATCAAACTGTAAAACTTCTGGTGGCAAAAGTCTTGTTTTACTTTTTCTGTAAAATTAAACCACTTGTAACTGTTTTTGGGATTACCTAGTTCTCAATTTCCTTATAATTTTAATTTTCATATGTATCAAGATTACTAAAGGTCCAAACAACACAGGCCAATAAATGAAAAGTCCAAAGATGATTTGATTATAAAGTTCTTTGTTTTCAAAGTAATCTAAACGTGCCTGTAATCGTTACAGAAACCCAATAGTGGTTTTAAGAGAAAGTACATGTTCTGAAATGTATGTAGGAGGGGCAGGAAATATAAAAGTTATTAAAAAGGACAGTGACTAACAACTTTCAGAGAGTCAAACTGCACTGTGAAATATAAAGATTTGGGGGGCTGGGACGTGCTCACGTGGCAGCGCAAGGGCCCTGGGACGTGCTCACGTGGCACCTCTCCTTCCGTGGCAGCACAAGGGCCCGAGTTTGATCCCTGAAACCACAAATCATAATTTCATCATTTTATTGACCCACATTGAATAAAAAGAAAGCAACGGAATCGACTGAAAATAGGAGCAATGTCAGTATAGTATATGAAACAAGTGCAATACTTAAATGATAAATAATTCCTTCAAAACTGATAAAAAACAATTTGTTTTCTATTTGGGGACAAATATAATTAGATATATAATTGATAAGATACAAAGAATAAACAATTGAATACATTGAAATTTAAGATTTTTAAAAAAATAAAACAGATTTTTGATGCTAGATTTTGGGAGGATTTCTTACATAATATACCAAAAATACAGAGTCCACAAAATAAAACAGCATTATTGATGACACTGAAATTTAAAAACATTTCTCTGTGTGAGAAGCATCATAAGGAAAAAAAGTCATGGGCCAGGCGTGGTGGCTCATGCCTGTAATCTCAGCACTCGGGAGGCAGAGGCAGGAGGATTGCTGAGTTCAAGGCTTGCCTGGGCTACACAGTGAGCTCAGGGCCAGCCTGAACTGCAAAGTGAGACCCTGTCTCAAAAAAAAAAACAACAAAAAAAGAGAATATGGAGGTAGAGAATTATTCTTTTTATCTTTTCCTTGATACTGAGGATTGAATCCAGGGTCTTCACACTAAATGACATCAACAGCCCTCTTAATTTTTTTTTTTGTTTCAGTTGTGAGACAGGATTTCTCTAAGTCACTAAGTTGCTCAGGGTGGATTTGAACCTTCCGTACTCTTGCCTCAGTGTCCTAGAGTGCTGGGATAGGAATTAATACAACCAATTTGGACAGGGGCTTTCAGAGCTTCCAGGAAAGCTGAAGACAGTGATCAAGGCTCAGAGACACCATCTCGTACATGTCGCTCAGGAATTTGGCAGGTGCTAAAGAGACATTACAGTTTATGGGGTAGCATATGCATTATAACCCTATTTGTAATTGTGAAAAATAGGGAAACACATTAATAAGGGATTTTTTTTTTGAGATGATCTCACTTCGTAGTTCAGGCTGGCCCTGAGCTCACTATGTAGCCCAGGCAAGCCTCGAACTCAGCAATCCTCCAGCCTCTGCCTCCCGAGTGCTGGGATGACAGGCGTGAGCCACCGCGCCCGGCACTGTGGTGTGTGGATTGATGGCTGGTGGGCCTGAGTCTCCACGCCCAGCATTGTATGTGGTTACCGGGGATTGAACTCAGGACCCTGCGCTTGTGAGGCAGGCGCCGGAACCACTGAGCTAAATCTCCGGCCCGCTGTTACATCTTTTTATAAACTAACTTGTAGAGGATTCTAAGGTCAAAATTCTCTACTAAATGGTAAAGAAACATCCATTTTAGGTTAATAATAGTGAAATATTACTTTCAGTAATTAATTTCAAAGACAATTTATCTTCACATTCTGGAAGCTCCTAATTGAAATCTGTGCTGGAAAATTTATCATCATGGAAAACAGTGAATGTTCATTACAGGATTGTTGTCATCATGTCCTGAAACTACTCCAGTTCTTCCGTTTTCTCACTTGCAGTTGTCTGGAGAAAATTGTGGAAAGTGCAGAGAATGAGCTACGGAGCAGCTGGCAGGACAGGCAGGTTCCTGCTCCGGGCCTGCGGGGCCTTCCGCGACCCAGCCCAGTGTTTTTGTGATCCTGGGACTTAACCTGGAGCGTGGCTGCTTTAAACATCCATTCGCTGCAGGGTGAGGTGGGGGGGGGGGGTGAGATGCACACACACGCGCGCACACACACACACGCACACACACACACACGCAATTTCCGTTCCCAGGGCAGCTTCCCGAGCTCTCGGAACTGGCTCGCCATGAATCTGAAGGCTCAATGCCCTTTGCTTCCTCCCTCTTAGTAACGAAGTCACTTTGCTTTGCCTGCTGTGTGAACAGGGAGTGGAACAGAAATGACAGTCCCAAACGGTGCGGACCAAAATGAACCACTGCGGGGATCCTGCTTTGCGTTCAACAAGTAACGAAAGGATTAATACGTCTTTCTCAGAAATGGTTTCATCCCAAACTGTTAGTCCCTGAGTTTCTGAGAAATAGCATAAAAATGCATGTTTCCTGAATCTAAATTATTATTCCTTTTAGTGTACCCCTTATTTCCCTGAACAGGGCACTAATGAATATGTATGTTTTTGTAGAATTGTTTGAAATGGTACTTTAAAAAGATTTTAAATACCTATAGTTTTGAGCCCGTTGCTAAGCCACCGTGACAGTTACTTAAAGAAAAAGTACCATAAATCTAAGTGTGGCCACCTGACTGCGTGGCGCCCTCACTGTGGAAGCCACGGGCTGCGTCTACAAGGCCCCTTGTCAAGCTTCTTATTCTTCCTCTGTCTAGAGCTTCTCAACCCAGTATAAAAAATAGAAGAAAAAGCTCCTGATGGAAAAGAAATAGAGGAGATATTTATAAAAAAAGATCCTGGGTCATTTAAATGATATATGGGGAAATGCTAGTTATGTGAACTACACATAACATGTATTATGAACAAAAATTGCAATCTGTTAAAATAGTATTTAGGATATTTAGTTCCAAATTCATCTGTAGATTCATCATATTTTCAGTAAAATATTAATATGATTTTATTGCATATTGTCATACTGATATTTCAAACATATTAAGGCTCAAATCTCAAGCTATTTATTTGCTTATGCTTGCAGATTTTAGTACTAGAATCTTTATGTAATGTTGTTTATCTTGGTAAATTTTAACATTTTAGAAAAGATCCTTTTTATAATTCTTATTCTGAAATACATTTTGCTAATGCCGGGCGTGGTGGCTCACGCCTGTCATCGCAACCCTCGGGAGGCAGAGGCAGGAGGATTGCTGAGTTCCAGGCTTGCCTGGGCTCCATAGTGAGCTCAGGGCCAGCCTGGACTACAACGCGAGACCCTGTCTCAAAAAAAAAAGCAAAAAAAAAAAAAATCACTTTGTTGGGACATAATCAACATTCAAGAAGCTCTCATAGTTAATGAATATAGCTTGATGAGTTTGGACATAATAAAACCAACGCCACAATCATCAAGCTATATTCATTAACTATGGAGCCCAGGCAAGCTGGCAAATATATACATTCCCTCAAAACATTTCCCCTGCCTTCTTCCTAACCCTAATGTTTGAAAGAGTAGCTAGTATAATTTATTTATTCGTATGAAGTATTTAAATATGTAGCGTGGTATTATTTACTCTCATCACAAGGATGGAAAGCAGGTCTTTCCCTCCTAGCCCTCTGCCCAACATTTGTTCACTTTTTCCTTCCCATAGTTGCTGGCAGTTACCGTTTTAATCTTTGCTTCTGTTCCTTAATGTTTAATTGTGCAGCATTTGTCCTTCTGCGTCTGGCTGACCCCTTAGCATAATGCTCTCCAGGCTCATCTGTGCTGCGCTGAAGGCCAGGACTTCTTGTTAAGCTTGAACAGGACATTTTAAGGGCGCGCCGCGTTTCGCTTCTCTACGCCTCAGCCGTGAACGCTCAGCTTACCTCGCTTTGGTGATGGCACCGTGAGCACGGGGTGCAGATACGTAGCTGAGATTCAGGATTTCAGTTCCTTAGTTGTGTGCAGTACCTGGAAACAAGGCTAATGAATTGTAGAATTGTTCTAGTTTATTGATTTATGTATTTATTTTTTTGTGGAACTTAACCAATTCTGCAAAGCATGTGGCCAAAGGTAACCCTTATATGCTATTGGCTGGAATGAAAATTGGTGAAGCCATTAGAAATGATTCTCTCTTTTCTTCTGTTATCATTCTTTACTCTATGGAATGGGATGTCTTCTTTAAAAATCTTTCATAAACTTGAGGTTGTTGATTTTTTTTTTTGAGAGAGCATCTTGCTTTGTAGTTCAGGCTGGCCTGAGCTCACTATGTGGCCCAGGCGAGCCTCGAATTCACAATAATCCTCCTGCCTCTGCCTTCCTAGTTGTGGGATTACAGGTGTGAGCCACCAGGCCTAGCCTTGTGCTGTGTGGTGCTGACTGCTGGTGGGCCTGAGTCGACACGCCTGGCATTATGGTGTGTTGTGACTCAGGATGGAACTCTGGAACTTGTGCAGATGTTGGAACTATTGAGCTAAATCCCCAGCACCCTGAAATTGTTGATCTTTATCCTAAAGTACTGCAGCCACCTCTTGCATAAAAAATATACCAATTAAGAATTCAATTTAAAAAAAACCTTGATTCAGCAATATCTTCTAGGCCATTTAAACTGGATGATTTTCCCTAAAAATGTGTGATAATCTACATCACAGAAAAACCAAAAATACAGTTTTTTAAAAGTGTTTTAGACCCCAGAGTATTCAATGCATTTTTTTCTCCCAATTATTAGTGTTAACATTTTGCGGTCAGTTGTTAGAAGTGACAAACATTCTTTAAATTGGGTGGAAAGCATAGAAACATGAAAAGAGTCATCTTTATAAAAATTAGCCCATTGAGATTGAAGATAAAAACACATTTATTATTCAAAATGTATTTTGGATTCTGTTGTGACTTTCTAAAAAGTCGTTGTGAGGATACATTTCTCTAACTGTTGTAACATAAGTCAGCTATATTTTGTGTTTTTAAGGTCCGGCAGCCCATGCTACACAAACTCTGATTACCATCATACAGCACGGTCTACATTATCATGTGCACTGAGTATATTATTTTATTTAGGATACAATTTTTTTTTCCTGGATTGTGCTGCCTCACTGTGGAAAGATTAGGAATAACTGAAGCTTGATAAAGGGTCTTTGCAAATACAGCTTGTGTTTGTAATGTAATGGTCAATTAGTAACGCCAGCTGAACCCAATCAGTGTGACCTGGGCGTGGAAGATCCACCTGAGGATTGTCACTGGGCGTGAACAGAGCACTGGAGGGAAAGATCGCGGGCCGGTGATGCTGTGGAAGAGGCTGCGTGCGGGTTCCACGAGCGAGCTCGGCGGCTCACGTGTGAGGAGGCGCGCGGGGCTGGCGCTGGGCGGAGCCGCTGCCCTCGGGGCTCCGCAGTGGCCCCTCCCGGCTCCAGGGCCTCCCCCGGCCTGGTGACGCGGGTCCTGCTCTCCTCCAGCGCACGCTTTCCGGCTTCCACCGCTGGCCTTGGATCCCCGGGGGGCGGAGATTCCCTTCGCAAACACGGGCCAGGGCTTGGACTCGAGCCTGTAGCGGGCTTGCGTGGGCCGCTCCCGCGTGGGCGCTCCCGCGGGGTCCCAGCCTGGCTGGATTCTCCAGCCTCCACGGTGTGCTCCGTCTCTTGCCCTCCACTGCATTTGATTGATTGGGGAATTACAAAATAATCCTGTAAAATATGTGTCCCGTATCAAGTGTATTCATTCCCTTGCCAAAAGCTTGACTAAACATGACATTTTCAAGAAATTAATTCTCACATAGAATATGAAAAAAATCCACCCATAGTGACAAGAAATGTTTTAAAAGATTAATTCTAAGGAAGCTGTAGTACTTAAATATGGCAAAAAATAGAGCTTTTTAAGTTTCAGGTATTTTTACATGTTTTGAGCCATAATGTATTTCCAGACACAGTCGTGGAGATGGGTATAGTGGCACACACCCATTATCAAGTATTTAGGTAGGCTGAGGCAGGGGGATTATAAATCAAGGCAAGCCTGGACAATGCATCATTTTGTAAGATCCTACTACAAAACAAAACAAGACAAAAAACGGAGACTGAGTATGTAACTCAGAATACAAGACCTGAGATCAAATATAACACACACACACACACACACACACACACACACACACACACACACACACACAGAATAGAGCAGTGGAAAGACCATATAGCTTACTTACAATATCTTTGCAAGTATGTTAGCACATTCAGTCAATAATACAGGAAATTCAGGAAGCTGTCTTGCATTAATTGCAACTCAAATCTTACATTCAATTTTTACATTATCTTGGTTGATTTTCAGGTGGCTAGTATTGAATTATAAGAAAGAAGATGAGGAAAATACCTCAGGTGGCTAGTATTGAATTATAAGAAAGAAGATGAGGAAAATACCTCAGGTGGCTAGTACTGAATTATAAGAAAGAAGATGAGGAAAATACCTCATCAGGCGTGATTTAACTGAAGTGATTTCCACCAGAATTTGGCACTAGTAGTTAAAATGATGGTAATAGTTCAGTGATATTACAAACCATTTTCTCATTTTTAAAAGTTAAATATTCGTATCAGTTTTTCATAGCAGGAAGCTATTTCTTAAATTTTCAAAGCGCATTCCAGTAGACTGAAAAGTCACTTTCCATTTGAAAGTTAGAACCATGTTATAGGATTGTGGAGCTTAATACTATTATCCACAACCTATTCATTTGCTTTATCTCTATAGCCAGTATTTATAGTTATAGAAATATTTCCCCTTGTTCTTGTCAATGTCTTCCTGTTCTCTGGCTGTGTAGGCCGCGTGTTTCGTGTAGAGTCCCACAGTGAGCGTCAGAACATGGCAGTTGTCAGGTGCACACCCTGAGTTAGATGTTCACGCTTTAGAGTTTCATTTTGATGTGTATTGGATTCTTCATTCCTTATCAAATGACTTTTTGCTACATAATTTCTTAGACTCTTAAAAACTAAAGAAGACATCAGTTCTCTTGGAGTTTGGCTTCTGCTTAATTTCATTTGAGCCAATTAAATTCATATCCATTCCATTCAATTGTGTTTAAAGCAAAGAGTGTTTGTCATACATTTTCATAGACATGGTCCTGTGAAGAGTAATATAAAGTCAGAGACCAGTTCTGTGAGGAGAAGGAAGGAGAAATAATTTTTAATGATTATTGTGTACTTCAAACCCTTAATTTCTCTACCAGTTTTACTCTGATAATTGAAGAGGACCCTGTGAAAAAGGAAGTTCAAAGAAAACCCTGCAACATGGAGCATGACTTTGTGCTTCCGTGTGTTCCTGAGATAAATATGTGCTCAGGACTCATGATATGTTATGCTGCACAAGGCTTTGTGGCTTCCTAATATACCTGCCTCCATGTTTTCTTTTTTTCTGTATGCCTTTTTCCTCAGCTGATACTAGTGTTCAGTGTGAAACTAATGCAATTCTAAATTAATCTTAGCTAACACATAATATATTAATGTCTAATTGTTTTTGCATTTTTGATTCCTCATTTCATCAAACCAGGATAGAATCCACTATAAGTAGATTTCCACTATAAGAGCAAATTTTCTTCTTGGTACAATGGGAAAAATCATGTCAACAGTGTTGTTGCAACAACTAAATAATGAAAAGAAATGATTTGTAAAATTCTCAGTGCCTGGCATGTAACAATGACCCAATAAAAGTGATGATGATTACAGTGATTACTATTCTTCAGTCTGGGCCATTTGAAACCTGCTGGCTTCCAGATTGCTGCCCAGCATTTTCCCCTTAAATCCCTATGCTTCCTTCCCATTACACAGCTCTTTCTCTGCACAAATATATATTTCAGTTCTGCATTTTAGCGTGTAGCAACAGTAGTCCCATAAAAGCCAATCTGATACAAGAAAAATTACACAGTAAATTTGAGAAAATGTGTTCAATAGATGTAGGATATCTACTAACTTTGATAAATGTATTCATATATATATATATTTCTCTCTATATATATTTCTTTCTCTCTCTCTATATATATATCTTTCTCTATCTATATCTATCTATATCATTTAACAATATAAAACCATGCTTCTCTATTTGGAATTCAATGAGATAGTAGGCAAAAAAAAAACTGGCTCATTTTGAATGTTCCCATTCTCATTAACATATTACATACCAGAAACCTCCAATAAATAAGCTACTTACACAGATATTAATGTGTAGCAACCCTTAATATATTATTATGCTAAACATGATGGAAGAGACTGGTACATAAATTATAAAGAGGATATTATTAAATCACTGATCTCTTATTGAAACAAATTAGGCATTTAGATTTTTACTGTAATTAAGATTGCAATATTTTATATCAGAATGCTGTATATCTTGTACATCTATGCATTGTTTATTTTGAAATATTTTTTATCAAGAGGTGCATTGCTTGGTAAGAGACATTATGCAAATAATTTAATAGCTTAACAATTTTGTAGTGATTTACTGTGTCTGTGGAAAAAAGGATCAAAATAGTAGCTAACAGAGACGATATGAATGTATGAATGTGTGATGTTTGCAGACTGGAAGCAGAGAGTCAGTCTGATCCAGTCCGGTCCTCTGTGGTGACACCGGTGTAACCTGGAAAATCAAGGAAGACACGAGCACTGGCCTCTGAAGAAAGCTCTGAGAGTGTCGCACCCCAGATTGTCTCTTACAGATTCGGTTCCAGAAGTCCCAGGGGGTAGCCCTGAAGTGGGGGTGACACGGGTAGCCCAGAACGCAGGGAGCGAGTTCACACCAGACAAGTTCGGCTGTGTCCACCAAGCACATCACGGACAGCACTCAGAAGCCAGGTTCGTGGGAATGCAACTCCCAGAGACTCTCGGGAGCAGCATTACACAGTTACTAAGAAAAAGAGCACTAATCTTTTTCAATAAATATTTTTAAAGCTAAGAATTCCTCCTTTGGACTTTGGTCCCTTTATATGATAATGGTAATTTTGGTAGCTGGTGGAAGTCCACAGCCTTTGTATAATCTCTGATTTCCTCGTAGTCTGGGTGCTCATTCCAGCGCTTCGCCATCTCTGCCTTTGTGCTTTTATACATATTCACTGTTGTCCCTCTGGGCGGGGAACTCGGGCTCTTGAGCATCTCCGCTTCGACGAGGCTCCGCTGGAGCAAGTGCCTCTCTCTCTGTCCCTGCCCTTGCTTCGTTCTCCTCCTCCCTGCACCGGCTCATCAGCTCCTGAGTACAAAACCCGCTATCTTCAGCAGTCTGTACCCTTTCCAAACCTTGGGCTTTCATTTGCAGCCGCAGGGCTCATGAAACAAATTTTATAACAAAGTTATTATTTCTTCCTAAAATAGAATTCAGAAAACAAAATGCTCCTATTCTCTTTAAAAGCTACAGACATTTATTTCAGTAGTTTGTGATGTATTCCTCTTGGTAATCCAGGTTCCAAACTCAGGTTTTCCAATGCACTGCATGTTTTCTATTTTGTTTATTAAGCATATATTGTAAGTTTCCTTGTGATATACTATGAAGACAGTGGAGGGAAATGCAATTCCGTTTTAGTAAAATACATTGCTGATGTTCTGGGAATGATACAAAAGTAACAACAACAATATTGTCAGTGATAATAATTCATATAGTATATACTACAATGTTCTGAGTGCTTTACTTACTGGAATTATCTAATTCCTACAATTACCCTCTGAAGTAGTTACTGTTATTTCTATTTGTTCGATGGGGGAATTGAGACAAAGAAGATTAACTAGTTTTTTGGGGGATCATCCAAAATGTGAGATGCAAATCTAGGTAACCCAGCTTCTGTTTCTCTGATCTTGAAGAATCATACACAGAACAAGAAGACACAGAAAATGCTAGTCACTATCGTTCTTGGAGAAATGTGAAAGATAGCTAATCTAGCAGAACTATTCACTTTAAGTGAAGATGCTGTCTTGGGAGGATGGCCTGCATTTCTTGAAGAAAAAAGACATATGGGAAGACTGGAGGGTTTTGGAATATTTGCAGAGTACGGTGGGTACTAATAAATGATGAAGGATCCTGTGGTGTGGTGGTGGTGGTGGTGTGCATGTGTGTGTGTGTGTGTGTGTATGAGAGAGGGAGAGAGAGAGAGACAGAGAGAGAGACAGAGAGACAGACAGAGAGAGACAGAGAGACAGAGAGAGAGATAGAGAGAGAGAGACAGAGACAGAGAGACAGAGAGAGAGACAGAGAGACAGAGAGACAGAGAGAGACAGAGAGACAGAGAGAGAGAGATTCTCTGAAGAGCAGCACTCCAACTATGAAAGACAGACCTATACAAGTGTAATTGCTAATTTCTTGTAGAAAACAGAAAAATGGCCATGGATAGCATAGAAGAAAATATGAGACCAAAGCACAGAATTTACTCAAATTTGATGTGAATTTAGAAGAAATTGTGATGAAACACATTTAAGAATTTACACAAATTCAAAATACTTTTACACGTATACATCAAATCTGAAACATATGTAAATCAGAAGACAATGCATTTTATTCATGCCTTAAAGTTGAGGGATTTTTTTCCAGAAATCATAGCAAACATATGAAGTAGCTTGTGGGTTAAAGCCATAAAAAGCAAATAATTATACAACTGATTCATGGTAAAACCAAACATGAGATCCTTAGATTTCATGGAGGAGCAAAGGCCACCTGGAATTCCTATGTTTAATGAAAGTAATTGGGAATGAGAAGAAAACAATATCTGGAGGACTCTGTTTTTTGTCAGTCTTTAGAAATGAGATTCCAATGAGTGAAGACATGGAGTGAGGCACAAAAGAGATCATCTCACTGACGGAGAGCTCCTTAAAATAATCCATAACTTTAAAGCGCACCTGAACTTTCCTCTGCTTATAGAGATGAACAAAACAGGCTGGGAGCTGCCACGTGGCTACACGGCTGTAACATGCTTGAGGGCAGGCCAGGGCATTTCCAGGAGGAATGGGTCACCCCAGAGTCAAGGATGCCTTCACTGAGAGAAAGTATGTGCAAGTTTTCTGTTGGTTTCGATTTTGTTTCCAGAAAAAGAGCCTTGTGCTAGCTAAGTCAGTGTTTCACTATTCACTGGGTGCTGAAAAATCGATACCATCTTAGCCAAGGAGGATACAGAGATATTCCACGCAAGACAGAAATCACAAATAAAATAAATCAAAAAAGAAATTGGGGCATAGTGTAGGAAGTCTTACTGTGTTTAATTTAGCTAAGGCAGTCCTTATGAAATAGGTATATAAAGAGGTATATCAGATGGTGTTATAGATAATTTAAACATCATGACTTTAAGTACACTATTTTATTAATTAAGCAATGAAAATGAAAAGCTCCATGACAAGATTATAGTGTTGCAGACCATCTGAAAAAATTCAGATGGAATGAATACACCAAGTAAGTCTAATAGATATGTACAAAAGAAAAATAAAGGATTCTTCAATACAAAAAGAACACATCAGAAATGAAACAACATTTTTCAATAACACCTCTCAGTGTTAATGGCCATAATAGTTCAATTAAAAGAAACAAATGGGCATACTGAATCAAAAAGCAGGATCTAAAGATTTATTGCATTAATGGCACTCATCTAATCCAAAAAGAAATTCATAGACTGAAAACCAAAGATTGGAAAACAGTATTTTATGTGTTAGGGAATTGGAAGCATGTGCAGAGATCAGTTTTATTCTCAGACAAAGTAAACTTAAAGCTAAATTTAATCAAAGAGTTAAAAAGATACTATATACAGGTGAAGTGAATAATCCAACAAGAAGAGATAACATTTGCATGTACCAAATCCAGGAACATTTAACTTTATAAAAAACAGTACTAGACATAAAAGATTCAATAAACACCAGACAAAAACACTTGATCAATAGCCAACTTCCACAGGCAGAGATCAACTGAACAATAACAAAAACAAAAACAAAAACAAAATCAACAAAGAAATTTGAGACCTGTATATTTAGAACAAATAAAATTCATTTTCATCTACTATATTCAGCTACTCCAACAGATACATGTTCCTTTCAGGATCACATAGAATTTTCTCCAAAACAGAACACAAAGACTGCTTCAATAAATGCAAAAAGAGTTAAAGTCATTTCATGTTTATTCTCAACCTATTGTGCTTTAAAACTGGAAAAAAAAAGTCACAAAAGAAATCACAAAAATATATAAAAACTACAAATTTAGTAGCACAGTGCTTAATACCCACTGGACCCAAAAAGAAATCAAGAAAGAAACTTAACAATTTCTGAAAACAAATGAGTGCTAATACCTGTGTGACATGAGCAAAAAAAAAAACAAAAAATAACAATTATTAACCTGAAGATACTTGAAAAACAATAAGATTCAAACCCCCCGAAATTATGAAATTGGACTTAAAATACAAAATATCACTTAATTAAGGTGATAGTTCTTTGAAAGAATGAACAAATTAGATTCATGGCTAAACTTATAAGAGAGAGAGAGGGACAGAGACAGAGACAGAGAGAGGCCAAACTAAACCAAGAACACATAAAAATTGTGACTATCCCAGTGACAATCAGTAAATCAACAACAAAAAGAACTATCAGCTAAGAATAGATCAGGGCCAGATGGATTCTTTAAAAAGGCTGTAACACCAATTATCCTCAATTTCTTTAAAGAAAATGGAAAGGTAAGAGTGCTTTAAAACTCATTCCTGGGAGTCAGCATAACTCTGATTCACAAACCAGATAAAGGGCCAAAATAAAAAAAAAAGAGATTTGCATGCTAGTTTCCTGAGTGAAGATAGATACAGAACTCCTTGGATTGCTGAGTTCGAGGGTTGCCTGGGCTACATAGTGAGCTCAGAGCCAGCCTGAACTACAAAGCGTGACCCTGTCTCAAAAAAAAAAAATCCTTAATAAGATATTGGTAAAGAGAATTAAAAAGGTCACCAGAAAGATCATACATCATAGCCAAGTAGGTTTCTTTGGAGGGTTCCAAAGACTACAACAGATGTCAATTAATAAATGTAATACACCATACAAAGAGAAGCAAGGTAAAAAAAAAACACACATGATCATTTTAATCTGTGCAAAAAAAAATCACTTGACAAAATCCAGCAATCATTTGTGAAGAAAATCCTGAAGAGCATTAATACAGAAGGAGCTTAATCTGATACAAACCGTCTATGACAAACCAATGGACAACACTTTAAATGCGGAATAATTGAAAGCCTTTCCTCTAAAATAAAAAATGAGACAATATCACCACCATTGTACAACATAATATGCAAAATGTTACCCAGGGCAATCCAGGCTAATCAGAGAGCAAAATAAATACATACAATGAATATGTGTAGGGATGGAAGAAATAAATTTATCATTGTTTGCAGTTGATATGGCATTCCTCTCCCTAGAAGACTCACAAAACATTTCACCAAAGGTCTTTAGAATGAACTAATTCAACAGTGTAGCAGGATAAAAGATAAACACACATCTCTCAAATGAAAACAACGTTGAGATTTCATCTCACTCCACAAAGAATGGCCGCTATTACAAAAGCAATCAACAATAAATGCTGGCGAGGCTGTGGGGAGAAAGGAGCCCTTCCCCACTGTTGGTGGGATTGCAGACTTGTGCAACCATTGTGGAGATCCATGTGGAGATTTCTCAGAAAACTAGGACTACGGGTCCCATTTGACCCTGGTCTCCCCCTGCTAGGAGTATACCCAAAGGAATTTAAAAAATCACATTGGAAAGACAGATGTACACCATTGTTCATAGCAGCTCAATTCATGATAGCTCAATCTAGGAAACAACCCAAATGCCCATCAACTGGAGACTGGATAAAGAAAATGTTTTTTTTTTTTAAATAAAATGGAATATTATTCGCCACAAAGAATGACAAGATTGAGTCATTTATGTGTAAATGGATACACCTGGAGGACACACTAATAAGTGAAATAAACAGATCACAGATAGGCAAATAGCAGATCTTTTCTTTTATATGAGCACCTGTAGATACAAATGAGCTCTAGAAAGTATGAGTTTCTGTAGAATGGGAAGTTTCTAAGGGAAATCTGGTGTGGGAATGTAATGAGGGGAAGGAATAAATATGATTCTGAAAGAAAATAAAAGAGCAGGTATATAGGGGGTGGGGAGGGGTGGGGGGAGGGATACGGGTAAAAATGAGAATTAACTTGTGTCATATATTGGTACAAATTCCCCAATGTTATGTGTAATGGTGAGATGTATATAAATTGTACCAATAAAGAATTAAAATTAAAGAAAAAGATGAACACACAAGAGTCAATAGCAATACATACAAATTAATGGCATTCTTGAACACCAATAAGAAATGACTAATAAAGCATTAAGAAAATAAAGTATTTGGGAAAGATGGCCAGGGTTGTTTTTGGCCCTTAATGCAGAATTTACAAGCAGGAACAAAATTTTGCCAAATGCTTCCGTTTGTGATCCAGATTGTCTGCCAGCGAAAGTAGTCATGAACAAGACCCCACTGTGCTCCATGCTCCGTGGTAAGGACAGGCTGAGTGAGCAACGTTTCTGCTGGTGCCAGAGATCAGCTCCAGAGTCCTGCATGCAGTCCGTAAGCACTGTATCTCCAACCCATTTAAAGAAACTATTTAAAAATGTTAGCATTGTAAGCCATTGTTAATGTATGTTAGTTATACATAAAACATGTATGACTAGGTTGATGACACCCTTTTTATTTCTTCCCTTTTAGCCTGTGCGTGCCAACCGATTCCCAGCACCAGTCCGGGCCGCGCAGCAGCCTCAGCACTTTCCGTCAAGGTCTGGAGTAAACTCGTCTAGATTACTTGACTAGAATAAAATGCCTGCTTAATCCCTTATAGTTTCTCTCATTTTTAATTTAACTTAGGGCAAAGTAAGCAGTTTAGAGCAGATTTAGGTAGAACACAATTTACAGCAAGACTTTTAAAGAACATTTATGTGAACTTCATCACTTTAGTATAATGTTGACAGGAAATTTAAAAAAGAAGCCTGAGCAGCAGTTAGGGTGCCTGAAGCGCAGGCCTTTACACTCGCTAGCAATAGGAAACGCGACGGGGTGGACAGGCCTTCTGCTAACAAGAGCCAGAGGAGCCTGCGGGCAGAGGACGTGTGTGTGATGGCACAGGAGGCCGCACAGGCCGGGGCTGTGCGTGGGGCCCTGGTGCAGGGGAGCGGGGGAGTCCCAGCCCTGAGCACCGTGCGCCCTGCTCTGCGGGGAGCTGCCTATCCTAAGGGCGACCGAGGGGGAGTCAGCAAGTGGACAGTTTCCAGGAAACCCACGGGGTGGAGGGGTGAGGGCTGAAGGGTGTGACCGGGCCGACAGCCCAGGCTTTGTTGCGTTGGGACCCAGGTTAGGGGTGAACTAGCCTCGACTGAGTTCTTGGTTTTAACGGTTGCCCCTATCAGAAAAGCCATGCATACAAGGAAGGAAAATGGGATTAAAACCATGAATCAGTGGGCCATAAAGACACGCTGCAAGCATACCCAGTTAGAAGTCATCGGATACAGACCAAAAAGTAAGGACGATGATTATGTCTTAGAGTTAAGAGTCAAGTTTGACAATTTCAGGACAGACCTAGAGACTTTTTTAAAAAATGCAAATTGTAGCACTTAAAAACAGAAGAATTGAAATCAAAGACTCAGTCGATGGCCTTAAGATCAGCAGGGAAGGAACAAATTTATGCCTGCCGTGTACATCCTGTGAAGAGCGTCGGACCCGTCTCCTCAAGCCCTCCGCGTTCCAGGCGAATGGCAGCAGGAGAGCCGTGATCTCAGGTCCCCGTCGGTCTGAGCGCCCTGCAGTCCAGCCGGAGATGAAGAAGGGGATGCGCAGCCTGGGAGGCCTGGGTGTCCGGCCGGACACCGAGATCGGGTTTGCTGAGGAGCTAGGGCAGGGTGCCCCAGGACGAGGGTGAAGATGGTGACCTCCCGGAGGGGACGTCGCTGGAGGGGCCGGCAGTGCGGCTCTCGGGGCGTAAGCGCGGAGCCGGGCCGGCACTGGGCAATAACGTGTTGCCTGCAAATTCTAACATACAAGAAAGTGCTTCATCCGGTTAATGCTGACCTCATTGGCTCTCACAATTCGATTTGAGCTGTTCTTTTTGAAAACATAGAAGCAAACACCTTCATATGTGATTGACTGTGGAGAAACAATTCTAAGGCAGGTAATGGTTCTATTTTAAATTCGAATTGGGCCCTTTAATCATGGGCTACCTATCACCAGAAATCTCAGAATATAAAGTCCGCTTCTCTGTTTGGGGAAGCCTGAGAGGGTGGCATGCTGAGCTTGTCCTGAATGTGCCATCATTTCATCCAGTCTGTGCATATTATGGCCTCTTCTCCCACCGCAGGCCGCCTCCGCCACAACCGGAAGCGCCCCCTCAGGGCGGCTTGACTCCTGCTCGTCCTGCTCCCGCCTCCGCCGCAACCGGAAGCGCCCCCTCAGGGCGGCTTGACTCCTGCCCGTCCTGCTCCCGCCTCCGCCACAACCGGAAGCGCCCCCTCAGGGCGGCTTGACTCCTGCCCGTCCTGCTCCCGCCTCCGCCACAACCGGAAGCGCCCCCTCAGGGCGGCTTGACTCCTGCCCGTCCTGCTCCCGCCTCCGCCACAACCGGAAGCGCCCC